>JAODAL010081458.1:0-11900 GCA_025379985.1 Phyllomedusa bahiana | reverse complement strand
CAGTTTATAAGACACACCCTATCATCCCGAAGCATCCTGGCTAAGAGGGTGTGAGCTTTGTTAGCTTTTTCATAATACTTCTGCTTAGTAAAGGCTAGCACCTTTTCTGCACTATGCAACGCTATACTCTTCAATTTGGATCTTAAGTACACTATACGCCTCAGAGTAGATTTGTCCGGACACTCCCCCAGACCACCTTCCAGCCTCCTAAGCTCTGTGGTACACTCTGTCCATTGCTGTTGGTGGTCCCTCTTTAGTCGGGTACCCAGCGCTATACATTTGCCCCGAAATACGGCTTTGTGCGCCTCCCACAGAACTACTGGGGATGAATGGCCTCATTAATCTCAAAGTATTTCTGTGAGGGTTGCCTTAACTTTCCCTATGTATCGGTTCCAAATAGAGACTCATGAGCCTCCAGGGCAGAACCGAGTGAAGATTCGTCCCCCTAAATTTCCCAAAAACTGGGGCGGGTCTTCCAATTTTATTCCCCAATATCCGCTGATTCCATCATTTTAAAGGCAAAAAATTTTTTCCAAAGACTAGTTATTCTGGAGGGAGTTGGGGTTTGTGGAGGGAAAAAAAAAAAAGAGAACCCTTTTTTTGAGATGGGCGACCCTCCACAGGTCAAAAAAAAACTTACGAAAAATTTGTCTAAACCCCCTGGACAATTTGCCTGCTGTGCTGCAACTGCTAGGGGGCCTAATGATAATTTTCATAATTTTTCCAAAAAAAGACCAAAATTAAAGTCCCCCCAAATCCCCGCCGGGACGGGGGAAAGTTGAGACAGCTTAGCAATACTCGCCGCAGAAAATGTAACGGGGCTTACATAAGGGGCATAACAACATAAAGGCAGGAGATCCCCCTAGGGTTCCCTCAAGGTATTAGGTAACGCCCGCCTGGTCCTCATAGCAGGGGGCCCCAACCGCCGGTCCCCCGGACCGCACCGGGCCCAGCCCCCCTCTTTTCCGGTCCCCGGACCGGCTACAATGATGCCGCCCCCTTTGACTTTATCCGGGAGGGGCCCGGGATCTTTTCTGCGCGGCCAAAGAATGCCCCCGCAGACTTAGCACTGCACACAAACGTGCGTGCTTCACTTTATAGAGAGAGCCGGCGGTGCTTTTTCCCCCCCCTGGGCCCCCTATCATTTTAGATGCGGCGCTCACTGAGCTCCGCATCTACAACTTTTAGCGGCGAGGGAGTGGATGAGCAGGGGTCCACCCCCCCCCGCCGCTGGGGGCTCATCGGATGTGGGAGGAGGGGGTCTCTGCAGGGTCGGGAAAAAGGTGATTTGGGCCATGTTCACACGGCTTAAAATGGGGCCGTATTTGGTCCGTTAATTACGCGCCGGGGTGCGCCCATTTGGGGCCCAAAAAAGGGGCCCATTCATTTCGGTAATCACAGTTCTCATAGAGAATTATGGATTACGTCTATGTGAATTTTCTAGTCGCAAATCCGCCGCAGCAATTAAGGGCTATGGGGGGGCGAAATAGGCCCACCCCCCGCTCATCCCCCGCCCGCCCCCCCCCCGGGGCACAAAGGGTATTGCGGGCGAAATTTCGCCCTGCAAATACACCTTTGAAACTGCCCTTTCCCTTCTCCTTTTTTTTTTTTTTTTATTACTAGGGGGCTATTACGGAGGGGATATACTATGGGGGGATATTACTGGGGAGGGATTCACTATGGGGGCATATTCTGGAGGGCATATCACTAGGGGGCATATTTCTGGAGGGGCTACACTAGGGGCAATTATGGAGGGCATATACTAGGGGGGGATTTACTATGGGGGCATATTTCTGTGGGGGCATATTACTGGAGGGCATATCACTATGGGGGGATATTAAATGGGGGATATCACTATGGGGATATTACTGGAGGGGAATTTATATGGGGGCATATTATGGAGGGGGATTTTCTATGGGGGCATATTATGGAGGGGGGGATATTTTCTATGGGGGGTATTAGGGGGGGGCTATTTCTGGAGGGGCATAACTATGGGGGCATATTATTGGGGGGGATATTAACTGGGGGGATATCACATGGGGGGGATTTACAGGGGGCAAAAACGGGGGGGCAAAATTATTTTATTATTATTTTTTTTATTATTTATTTTTGAGCCCCCTTTTTTTTCCAGGAGCGTGTACATTAGGTTTTTTACAAAAACATGGGTTTAAAAACAAGTAAAAAGGTGACAAATTACTAACTAAAAAACTGGTACAAAAAGGAAAAGAGGCCCCTCCCTTTGGGGGGCCCTTTACGGTCTACGAGGAAGGGGGAAGAGAAGGAGGTGGGGGGGCAAAAACGGTTAAGGATAAGTGAAAGGTGACACCCGGGGTTATTGTTGGTTATAGGCAAATCCGGGAAAAAAGGGGTTTTTTCAGGTTGCCTTTGAAAGTGGGTGTGAGGGGGGGGGGAAGTCTGGGGTTTTTGGGGGGCAGTGGATTTTCCCGGGTGTGGGGAAATGAAGACGGGGGGGAAGTCTTGGGATAGGTTTTGTGTGAGGGGGTTGTTTAAGGGGGAGGGGGAGAGAGGGGAAAGGGTCCTGTGAGGAGGGGGGGTTTTGCTTTTTGGGGGGGGGGTTTTTTCTGGAGATTAGACCCAGAGATTTTATGGAGGGGAAATGGTTTATGGAGGGCCTTGTAGGTAAGGTTGAAAAATTTGGGAAAGGGATTCGGGGGGAAAAGGGGGAAAGCCAATAAAGGGTTGGGCAGGGGAAAGGGGGAGGGATTTAGCAAAGGAGAGAGGGTTTTGAATCGGGAAGGGCGCGGGGATTTAAAGGGTTTGGGATTGGGGGGAGGGGGAGGGTGCTAGCGGGGGGAGGCCCAGAAAAGGATTTTGCTTTTAGTTAGGCGGGGGGATAACGAGGGCAGGGACCAGCATTTTTTTGTTTTTTCAAAAAGTTAAGGAAAAGAACGGTTTAAGGGGGGGAGATTTTTTTCAGGTTGAGGGGCGGGAGGGGGAATGTGGGTTTGGTTGTGGGGTTTTTGAAGGGACGGGTTTGGAGTAAAGGGTTATCCCGGGCCCAGGGGGGACTTGTGGAGGGGTGAGAGGGGTGTGGGCCATTGGAACTGGGGTTAGTGAGATCAGGTTGGGGGGGTGGATGGTTGGAGGTTGGTTTTTAAAGATGATTAATTTCCGTTTTTCTCCACTTTTAGCTTCAGGGGGAATTTTTGGGGGAAAAGGGAAGGGGGAGGTTTATGGGACAAAAGACATTTCCAGGGATGGGTTTAGGAGGGTAGAAAAAGTGACATCGGGGCCGGAGATGAAAGATTTGGGGTTTGCCCATCAGCTTACGTTGGGTATTGAAAACCCCATGCAATGCTATTATTTTGACCCAGCCCCTTTTAGTTGTGGGAAAAAAAAAAGAGTAGTGGGGCCCGGACAGCCCCCTGGGGTACCCCAAAAGGAGAGGGTTTGGGGGGGGGAAAGGTGGTGCTTTAAAGTGAGGACGTTTGAAATTTTTCCGAAAAGTGGGGGTAGGAGTAGTTTAAAGGAAAAGGGTTTTTCCGTGTTGCCGAGGGGGGAAAGGGGAAGGATTTGGGTGCAGGAGGGGTTTTGGCCCAAACAGTGTAAAAGGGCGAGGACGGGTCTAGGAGGAGAAAGAAAAGGATTTAGTGGCGTGGGGGTTTTGGGGCCTTTGTGGGTTTCGTTGGGGATTTGGTTAGGGGGGGTTTTTTTGGGTTGGGGGGGGTCGGAAACCGGGTTTCATTTGGGGGTCAAGGGGAGAGTTGGTGAAAAAGATGAGGGGGGAAAGTTGAATTTTGGGACGTTTTTTTCTAAAGGATTTTGGAAAGGGGGAAATGGAAGCTGTGGGGAGGGGGGGGATATTTGGGAAGAAAAGGGGGGTAAAGAAGATGGGTTTTTTAAAGGGTTTGGGTGGGGAATGGTCGCATTTTTTTAAAAGTTTAAAAGGGAAAAAGCCGGGGTTTAATGATGGGGTTGAAGAGAAGGGGGCGGAGGGTGGGAATGAAACAGCCAACAAAAGGTCGGGGGATGAGGGGGAGAGGGGCCGTGGGTCGAGTTTTTAAGGTAGTGGGGTTTGGACATTTTAGAGGGAGGGGTTTTGTCATGAGTGGCATTTAGGGGAAAAGGCAAAGTTAGGGGGGGTTTTTTTTGGTATGGAAGGGGTTTTGTAGAGGGGGGGGATGTGGGGACACTGCGGGGGAAAAAGTTTTTAGACAGAGGGGACTGTGGGGTTTGAAGCTTTTTTTCTGAGGGAGATTGGATCTTTTTTGGAAGGGGAGTGGGGGAAGTCGTCTGCTGGAGGAGAGATGGGGGAGGGGGGTTTGCTGGGGGAAACGGAGGGGGGAGCTTTGGGAAGGGTTTTTTTGAACGGTTTGTCGGGGGTTGGGGAGCCCGGGAGGATATGAGGGTGGTAAAAGTATTTTTCCTGTTTTGGTTTGTTAAAGGGGTGCGGGGAATTTAAATTTTTATGCAGTGATTGTTTGTATGGGGCCCGGGGGGTCGTAGGGGGAGCGGTTTTTTTCCGGGCGGCGTTCGGCAATTCTGGAACTCGCCCCCCAAGTTTTTTTGGTTTGGAGTCTTTTTGTGCCAGGGTTTGTCTGGGGTTTTGGGGGTTTTGTTCTTTTTGGGTGGGGGTGATTTTTGGGGGCCGGGGGGAACCATGTAAAGGAGGGAAATTTGATTTTTGTTTTTGGGTGAAAGTGGTGGGGCCTGCGTCAGGGCAGTAAATTTGGGGTTTAGGGTTTAAAAGAGGGGAGAAAGGATTTCCTGGGGAGAGTTTTTGGAGGGGGGGGTTTTAAAGGTGTTTGGTTTTTTTTTTCGGGGGAAAGCTAGGTAGTTTTGGGGGCGGGGGGGGCCGGGGTGTGGTGGGAATTTGGTGGGGAAGGTGTGCGATTGTGGTCAGTGGGTTTTTAAGGAGGTTTAAAGTGTTAAAATTAGGGGGTCAGAGGTGGGTTTAAAGTTGGGGGTCCAGTGTGTGTCCATTTTCACTATGGGGGCCCCTTTTATGGGGGGGGCATTCCTATTTTGGGGGCCAATATTATTTGGAGGGGCATTTTCACTTTTTGGGGGAAATTTTCACTAGGGGGGCTTTTTTACTGGGGGGGGCATTTTAAACTTTTTTGGGGGAGGGATTTTACTGGGGGGGGTTTCACAAAGGGGGCATTTTTGCTGGAGGGGCATTTTTTACTATGGGGGGCATATTACTGGGGGGAATTTTTTCTAGGGGGTGGATATTATTTGGGAAGGGGCATATCACTAGGGGGGGGTTTATCATTTTATGGGGGCATATTACTATGGGGGCTATATCACTGTGGGGGCTTTTGTTTATGTGGGGGCATATTACTAGGGGGGTTTATTACTGGAGGGACATATCACTTGGGGCCCTATTATGGGGGGGCATATTTTTTTATGGGGCATTTTTAACTGGGGGGAATTACTATGGGGGCATATTACTGGAGGGGAAAATTACTATGGGGGCTTTACTGGAGGGGCATTTCATTAGGGGGCCATTTTCACTATGGGGGCTTTGGTTTTTTGGGGATATTATTTTGGGGGGAAATATTACTGGGGGGGAAATATAATAGGGGGGGCCTTTATTACTGGAGGGGTATATCCCAAAGGGGGGCCCATTTTAAACGGGAAAGGGGATTCAACCCCTTATGGGGGCATATCACTTGGGGGCATTTTTTATTTATGGGGGCATTTTTAGGGGAGGGGCATTTTCCTTATTGGGGGCAATTTTTTAATGGGGGGCATATAAATTTGGGGGGGGCATTTTTTACTATGGGGGCATATTACGGGAGGGGCCCATACCCTTTTAAGGGGGGCATATTATGGAGGGGTATTTTCACTGGGGGGGCATTTTTACTGGGGGGCTTTCCCACTATTGGGGCATTTTAAACTATGGGGGCAAAATTCCCTATGGGGCTATCACTATGGGGGCAAAATTCTATGGGGGCATATTATTTTTATGGGGGATATTACTGGGGGGGGCAAAATCACTATGGGGGCTTATTACTAGGGGGGGCATTTTAAACTGGTTTGGCATATCATATGGGGGTTATTTTTACTGGTGGGGCATATCACTATGGGGGCATATTACTGGAGGGGCATTTCACTATGGGGGCATATTATGGAGGGGAAATTTTCACTTTTGGGGCATTTTCCCTATGGGGGCAATTTTATTATGGGGGCATATTACTGGAGGGGCATACCCTAGGGGGGGCCATTTTACTGGGGGGGGAATTTTATATGGGGGCTTTATTACTGGAGGGGCCCATATTACTAGGGGGCATTTTCCCAAAGGGGGGCAAAATTACTGGGGGGATATTACGGGGAGGGGCAATTCCCAAGGGGGGGCATTTTCTAAGGGGGCTATTAAAAAGGGGGGATTATTACTAAGGGGGGATTTTTTAAATTAAGGGGCATAAATACTGGGGGGGGATATTACTGGAGGGGCATTTTACTATGGGGGCAAAATTTACGGGGAAGGGGCATATTATTTGGGGCATTTTTATGGGAGGGGCAAAATTTCTAGGGGGCCCTTTATTCTATGGGGCATATTACTGGGGGGGGGTTTATTCCCAAAAGGGGGGCTTTTGATGGGGGATTTTACAAAAGGGGGCAAAATTTCAAAGGGGGGGAAATCTTTAACCAAAGGGGGCATAATACGGGGAAGGGGGCTTTTTTACTGGGGGAAATTTTTACAAAAGGGGGCTTATTACTAAGGGGGCATTAATCATTGGGTGGAAGGGGGGCAGGGAAATTTTTCTTCTTTTACTGGGGGGGGCATATTTTTTAATCATTATGGGGGGGGGGCTTTTTTATTTTTTATCTGTTCAATGTGGGGGGGGGGGGCTTTTGTTTTTATTTTTACCCATTAGTGGAGGGGGATGTATTTATCTTTTTTAACTGGGGGGGGCCCATGTTTTTTATCTTTTTAACTGGGGGGGGCTTTGTATTTATCTTTTAAATGGGGGGGCATGTATTTTTTTCTTTTACTGGGGGGGAGCATGTATTTTATTTTTCCCATTAGTGGAGGGGGCATGTATTTTAAATCTTTTTTAGGGAAAGGGGGCAGGTATTTATCTATAAATTTATGGGGGGGGGCATGAATTTTATCTTTTTACTGGAGGGGGCCCAATTGTTTTTTATTTTATCATTTAGGGAGGGGGGGGCATGTTTTTAAATTTTAAAATTTTAAACTGGAGGGGGGTTTTGTTTTTCTATTACTGGAGGGGGGAAATGTATTTATCTATCATTAGGGGGGGGGTTTTGGTTTGGATTTATTATCATTACTGGGGGGGGCCCTTTGTTTTTTAAATTTTATCATTAGTGGGGGGGGTTGGGGCATGTTTTTTAAAATCTATCTTACTGGGGGGGGATGTATTTATGTTTTCATTACTGGAGGGGATTTATGTATTTTTTCTTTTTACTGGGGGGGGAGATTTATTTATTATCATTTGTGGAGGGGGGATTTTTTTTTAAATTCTTTCATTAGGGGGAGGGGGGTTGAAACAGTTTTTAAATCTATCATTATGGAGGGGTTTTGTTTTTAATCTATTTTTTGGGGGGGGGGGCATGTATTTATCTACATTAGTGGAGGGGCAGGTATTTATCTTCTTACGGGAGGGGGATCTATTTCATAGTTTTAAGGCTAAAAAAAAAAGAAAAGTTGTCCATCTATTTCACTTTTTGGGAAAAGGTGTTTGATCCAGGGGAAAGGCAAAAAAACCCCCAGGGGGTGTAAAAGCCAAATTGTCCTCATTTTGGGAAAAATTCCTTTCCTACCCCCAATCTGGGAAAATCTAAAAATCCCTGGATCAATGACCCCTCCCTAAAATCCTAGTCCTGTAACTTGTTATATTATTACGCCCAGAAATGCTTTTCCAAACCTTTTTTGAATCGGTTTTTAAATTTACCATGACCAGTCCTCTGCAAAATTCCACAGTCCACGCTCTTACAGTAAAAAAACCTTTCTATGTTTAGTAGAAATTCTTTCCCAAGACGTAAAGGATGCCCCTTGTTTAGAACGCCCTGTGTATAAAAAAAAATTTTTGGGGAGGATCTCTTTTTGCCTTTGATTTTTTAAACTATTTTTTAAGTCCCCCCGAAGCCTTTTTTCTAAACAAATTTTCCCCAATCTTGTAATTTTTTGGGGTTTCTGTAGTCCCCCCCGGTCCTTTTATTATTTTTGTTGCCGCCTTTGTACCTTTTTCAACTTACAATGTCTTCCTGTGACTGGTGCCCAAAAAACTGTAAACAATTTCCCATGGGGGGTCTAACCGTGATTGAAAGGGAGATAATTTTCCCCATCATGTGCCTCTATCCCCCTTTTAATGCCCCATTATCCTATTTGCTTTGGCTGCTGCTCCCCCTGACACTGGTGCTACAAATTAATTTTCTGTCCCCCCCAGGGTTCCCAAGTCCTTCTCCTTTCACTTTTCCCAGTGTTTTTCCCCCTTTAAATGAAATCATGTAATGGATTTTTCCCTTCCCCCTTTCATAACCTTTGCATTTTTCTTGTTAAACCTACGCCATTTTCCCGCCCAGGCCTCCCAAATTATCCAGATCCCTTTGTAAAACACATTACCTCTATTGTGTTATTACTTTAAAGGCTTAGTTCGTCTGCAAAATCATATTCTACTGGTATTCCCGTGGGAAGATCAATTAATGAAAATTTTTTAAAGGAGGAAGGCCCAATTTGCCCTTTTGGGGACCCCACATAACAGCGATCCAGTTGAGTTGTACCGTTTAATTTTTCCCCCTTTTTTTCTATCAGTGAGCCCAGTTATTACCATTTGCACACATTTTCCCCCAGTCCAAGCATTTATTTTTTTTCCCAAACCTTTTATGTGGCACCTATAAAAATGTTTTAGAAAAATCTAATTATGACATCCGTGCCCCCCCCGATCCATTCTACCCTGACTTCCTCAAGAAGCAAGTATGTATTTATCTATTCTGGGGGGGCAAGTTTTTATTATTACGGAGGGGGCATTTATTTTATCTTTTTAATTGGAGGGGGCATGTATTTATCTTTTTACGGAGGAGGCATGTTTTTTTTATCTTTTACTGGGGGGGGGCATGTATTTACTATCATTGGGGAGGGGCATGTATTTATCTTCTTTATGGGGGGGGCATTATTTATCTATCATTCGGAGGGGGCATGTATTTATCATCATTAGTGGGGGGGGCATGTATTTATCTATCTTTATGGGGGGAATGTATTTATTACTTATTGGGGGGGGGATGTATGTATCATCATTACTGGAGGGGGAAAAGTATTTATTTCTTTAAATGGAGGGGGCAGTTTTTTATTATTTTACTGGGGGGGGCATTATTTATCTATCATTAGTGGGGGGGCAAGTACAGATTTATCTATCATTGTGGGGGGGCATGTTTTTTATCTACATTACTGGAGGGGGCATGTATTTATTTTTCATTACTGGAGGGGCATGTAATTATCTTTTTTTACGGGGGGGGGGCAGTATTTATCTTATTAAGGGGAGGGCATGTATTTATCTTATTATGGAGGGGGAATTTTTTTTCATTACTGGGGGGGAATGATTTATCATCTTTCTGGGGGGGCAGTATTTATTACATTACTGGAGGGGGCTGTTTTTTTTTAAACTATCATTAGGGAGGGGGCAGTATTTATTTATATTTATGGGGGGGCATGTATTTTATCTATCATTTAGTGGGGGGGATGATTTATCTATCATTATGGAGGAGGCTGTTTTTATTAATTAATGGGGGGGCATTTTTTATCTACCCTTTGTGGAGGGGCAGTACGTATTTTATCTTCTTTAGTGGAGGGGGCATGTACAGTTTTATCTATCATTTTGGAAGGGGGCATGTATTTATCTATCATTAGGGAGGGGGCTTTTCTTATCTTATTCCCCGGGGAGGGGGCATGTATTTATTATCATTACGGAGGGGGCTTTGTACGTTTTTTTCTATCATTAGTGGAGGGGGCTTATCTATCATTAGTGGAGGGGGCATGTACAGTATTTATCTATCATTAGTGGAGGGGGCATGTACAGTATTTATCTATCATTAGTGGAGGGGGCATGTACAGTATTTTTATCTTTTTCATTAGTGGGGGGGGCATGTACAGTATTTATCTTTTAGTGGGGGGGTGTACATATTTATCTATCATTTTTGAGGGGGCATGTACAGTATTTATCTTTTTTTTGTGGAGGGGGGATGTACATTATTTACTTCATTAGTGGGGGGGAATTTGATTTATCTATCTTTTAGGGGAGGGGGCTTTTATTTTACAATCATTACTGGAGGGGTTTATTAAAATTTTTTCATAGTTTGAAAAGGTTTTAAAAAAAAAGACAAGGGCTTTCCATCTTTTCAGCCTGTTTGCTAAGGTGTTGTCCAGGAAGGGAAAAAAAAAACCCCATGAGGTAAAAAACCAATTTTGTCCCATTTTGGGGAAAAAAATTTCCTTTCCCTGACTCCAATCTGGCAATCAAAAAACCCCTGGATCAAGACCCCTCCTGAACCCAGTCACTGTAACTTTGTTATATTTTTCCCCCCAGAAATGCATAAAACCCTTTTTGAACTGGGTATGAATTCCCCCATGACAAGTCCCTCTGGCAGAGAAATTCCACAGTCTCACTGCTCTTACAGTTTAAAAAAATCCCTTCTATGTTTATGTAGAAACTTTCTTCCCCAAGACGAAAAAGGGTGCCCCCTTGTTCTAGATACAGCCCTGTGTATAAAAAATCTTGGGGAGACCTTATTGACCTTTTGTTTATTTTAAAAATTTATTTATTATGTCCCCCCCAAGCCTTCTTTTTTTAAACTAAAATAACCCCAATCTTGAATCTTTCTGGTTTTTGTACCACCCGTCCTTTTATTATTTTTGTTTTCCCGCCTTTGTACCCGTTCAAGCCTACAATGTCTTTTCCCGGCACTGGGGCCCAAAACTGACCATATTCATGTGTGGTTAAACCCCGGGCTTTTTTAATGGGGAATAAGTTCCCATTATGTGCTCTTGCCCCCTTTTTAAATTACCCCCTGATCCATTTGCTTTGGCTGCTGTTTCCTGACACTGGCGCTACAATTAAGTTTACTGTCCCCAGGGTTCCCAAATCCTTCTCCATGTCCTTTTTAAAACCCCGTGTTTTTCATTTTTTCATGTAGTCATGTAATGGTTTTCTTTCCCCCGTGGAACCTTGTTTATCTGTATTAAACCTCATCTGCCATTTCCCCGCCCAGGGGGGGCCCCCAAAATTTTCCAAACCCCTTTGTTTAAAACATTTTCCTTATTGTGTTGATTACTTTACGAGCTTAGTATCGTTTTCAAAGACGTATTCTCTGTGTTTCCCTGTGTAAGTCTTAATTTTAAATGTTTAAAAAGGATGGGCCCCCAATACTGCCCTTTTGGTACTCCCCTGTAAAAGCGTTTCCCTCTGAGTATGTACCCTTAATTACTACCTTTTTTTTCTATCAGTGACCGGGTTTTCTTTCCCACTTTTCACACATTTCCCCCCGTCCCCAAACATTCCATTTTTTTTACCAACCTTTTATGTGGGACGATCAAATGCTTTAGAAAAAACTAGATAATGACATCCGTGCCTCACCCGACCAGCTAGCACGACTTCCCCTTTAAAAGCAAGTAGTATTTTCTATTCGGGGGTGGGGATGTATTTTCTTATTACTGGAGGGGGCATGTATTTATCTATTACTGGAGGGGGCAAGTATTTATTATCATTAGTGGAAAAGGGGGCATGTATTTATCTATCATTACTGGAAAGGGGGATGTATTTATCTTTTATTACTGGAGGGGGGCATGTATTTATCTATCATTTCTGGAGGGGGCATTTTTTCTTTTTACTGGAGGGGGCGTGTATTTTTCTTTTTTACGGAGGGGGCTGTATTTTTCTACATTACGGAAGGGGCATGTATTTATTAAACATTTGTGG
>JAODAL010081457.1:0-11900 GCA_025379985.1 Phyllomedusa bahiana | reverse complement strand
GGGTTCATCACTTTGCTATAGCTTTTCTGTATCTATTTATGATGTATGTCTTCTTTCCCATTGTAAAGTTCTCTCAGGATTCTCGTCATTTCAAAAACAGCCATTTTCCCAAAACACCTCCCCTTGGACGGGAGGAAAATAAGAAAAGGGAGGCTGAGCTTTAGATACTCGGGTGGGGTGAGATTGGCACCAATTTTATGAAATTTTTGGTGGCTTTTTCTAGTTCTACTGTGAAAGGGTCTATGTTTATCTGAAATTTAACTTGTTCCTTGATATTTTTCCCCTCTTTCCTTCTTTATATGTAGCCATCAGCAAGATCAACTGTGAAGTGGGCTGATGAGCTTTCCCCTTCTACCTGGGGCTTGAAATAAAGCCCAAAACATAAGTAAAATGGGCCCTTTTTGGGGGGCTGTTTCCCGGCACGAAAAATACCGGGGTTTATCAAAAAGGGGGACGGAAGAATTGAATGCTTTTTTAATTTTTTCGGGTGGCGGAAAACCCGGCAGTGGGGACGCTCCCTGGGTTTCATGAGGCCGGTGTGTTCATTTGGGGCCCGTTTTCAGAGGGTCTGCAAAACCGGCCGCAAACCGGTCCCGGGGGGCATCCCCACCCTTTTTTTGCTAACATCTAGAAACACATAAATTCAGCTGTTAAGCTAGATACCTTCTATTAAATATGATTTTCGTGCCTTTTGGTCTTAAAGGGAACCCGTCATTTCGCTTATGCTGCCCTCGGAGGACAGCACGAGCTAGTGACAGACTTAATGTTTGCAGCAGTGTGTCTCCTATACTGCAAAATACAGTAGTTTCAGAGTATTTACTACTCAAACCTGGTAACTTGCAGTCCACTTAAAGGTAACCTGTCACATTAAACATGCTATCTAATCTTGGCAGATTTTAGAGCTGGAGTTTCGAGAGATTGAACTATTTTTAAGAGAGAGGTTCAATAGGAGTGCGAATACAGATATAGCTGTCAATCGCTGATAACACCACCTCCTGGACTCCTTAACCCAGAATATGCAGAAATTTAAATGAACAAAATACAGATTTCACCTAATCCTTCCATACAAAACTATATATATTAATCTGCTCAGCTCCTCCTGCGCTGCACGTGCCGTCAGAAAATTTGATAACGTTGTTAAATTTTAAACCAGTTTCTTTTTAATTCGGGAAAGGGTTTTGGCCCTCCCCACCCACCGTATTTTTGCCGTTACGTGAATAGTTTGAAAGCTTTTCAGAAAAACCAGCGGGGGGGGTGGAGTTTTCCCGCCATGCGTTAAAAGGGGTTGTCTCCCGCTGTTTTAGGAGTCATAAGCCATTGGATTGATGCATCCGTCTCTTTTTGGTCAGGCTGTGGGTGGTTCTATACAGTGTTTTTGTATCCGCCCCGTATTACAGCTTTTGTTTGCACAAACTTTGGAGCAGGAGATCTTATCCGTGAGCTCTGAAGCTCTCTGCTCTAAAGTAAACAAAAGTAATTAGTTTAATTTGTTTGTTAAAAATAACACACACTTTTCAAGCTGCCAGCAGCCCCAAACCTGTGGTGATTTTCCCCCCCATTTCCCTCTCCCCCCCAGATAAGATCAAAGAGTTGGTCGGGGTAACTTAAAAGAAACCTGTGTCCCCTCAAGCCCTTAAAAAAATCTCTCATCCAAAAAAAAATGAAAAATTTTTGGGGAAAACTCCTCATTTAAAAACCCTTTCTTACATTTTGGGAAAAGCTAATTTTTTTTTGTAAAACCCCCTTTAAGTGGATTAAATTCTTTTTTGGAAAGAGAAATGGTTTTGAAAGGGGTCCAAAAAAATTTGATTTAAAAAATAAATCCCGTAAAAAAAAAAAAGGAAACTTTGCTAAAAACCAGCATATTTTCTTTAAATCTTAGTTTAAATATTTTTTGCCCTTGAAAAAAAAGCATAAGTGAAAGGGGTTTGTCCAGGGGGCTATTTTAAAGCGTAACTACCCTTAAATTTCTAGGTGTTTTTTTCCGAACTATGTCCCTTTTTGGGGAAAAGGGGCCTTTTAAAAAAATCCATATCGGGGGGGGGGTTTGTCGGGCCATGCAGTAGTAGGGCGCCTCTACAGGGTCCGTGTTTCCCCTGCTTTAAAGTGGGGGGGTAAAAGGCGGGAAAATTAAGGGGGAAAAAAACCGCCCCCCCAAAAAAAAAAGAGGGTTTGGCAAAAGGGGCCCCTTTTGCTTAAAAATTTAATCCCCGTCTCCCAGGGGGGGACATGGGAAACCCAATTTCGCCTGTGAAACCGCCGGAAACCCAGCAGGCCGGGAGTCTGTTGGGGGGGCCCCGCAAAAAAAGGGGCGGCTTTTTGTTCTGTCCGCGCCATGCGCCAAACCCCCCGTTTGCCCCCAGCGCGTACCCCCCAGCCCCAAACCCTCTGCATTGGGTCCTCCCCCTTCTGATGGCACCCCAAAAAAAAACCGAAAACCCGCCGTTTCCCCTCCCCCGGGAACCTCGTGTGTAACAGCAGGAGTCGCACTACAGCCCCCGCCCCTTTCTTAAAGCGGCGAGACGCGCGGGGCCCCCTTTTTCCCTTCAAACCCCTCCGTCCCGCGGACCCCGCTCCCCGCTCGGGGGCCCCCCCGCCTAAACCAGGCGCTCCCTTTGCAACCCTGGCTGCACACTTGGAGCCAGGGATCCCCCCCCGATCTTCGGTGTGCACCTTTCCCCGGTGGAAGTGCACGACCCGGGGAGGAAATTCCCTTTCCCCTTTCCCTCCCCTCCCCCCACATCCCCTCTGAGGGCAACAGGTCCCGGGCCAGGGCGGGGGGGAAAACGAGACACAAATCATGGGAATAGTGGGCTGTTTCCCTTCCCCTTTTCCCCAGGGCGGGGGCCCCCCCTTTACCTCCCGCAAAAACCTCCCATTACCCTTCGGGGACCCCCCTTTTGGGGTTTTACTAATTTCGGGCCCATTGGGGGAGAAATCTTTTCTGTTCGGGGGGGGCCCGGGTCCCCCCTTTGCACCCCACCCCTGTGGTTTCCCCAAAGTCACCCCCCCGGGGCCCCCCCCGGGTTTGGGGGCCCAACTAGGTCCCAGGATTTACCTCTTTGGGGGCCCCCTTGGGCAACTGGGCCTCCCCCCCCCCCCCCCCCCCCCCACCCAGGGGAGCACCTCTCTCCTTTGAAACCATTCGGGGGTCGGGCGCCACTCCCCAACAGATTCAAAAACCCTGCCCTCATTGGCAAAAACGGTCATTTTCCCCCCCACGCACCCCGGAAAAAGGCCCAAAACCCACGGGGGTTTTCCACCCTCCCCCCTTTTGGGCGGTCCCTTTTGGAAAAACCGTCCTCTAGACTCC
Organism: Phyllomedusa bahiana; assembly: GCA_025379985.1. Taxonomy (NCBI): domain Eukaryota; kingdom Metazoa; phylum Chordata; class Amphibia; order Anura; family Hylidae; genus Phyllomedusa; species Phyllomedusa bahiana. The sequence continues at coordinate 8,587 of JAODAL010081457.1, read as the reverse complement.
CCCGGCCCCCATCCCACGGGAGCCCGGACCTCGCACCCCCTTACTAAAGGGCCCCGTTTCCCTAACCACTGGTGAAGGCCCCCAAAACCGGGGGCCAATCTCGTTCTCCTCCTCGCCTCCTGTTGCCCTTCCTGCCTTGAAAAAAGGAACCGGTCACCCTCCCCCCGCCCGGGCGACAGCTTCCCTCAAACCCCTTTTGGGCCAGATCCGCCCATCTCTCTTTTGGCGCGGGAAAAATTTTCCCCGCTGATTTTAAAGCAGGAGTTTGCTGGGGTTCGTGCAGAACTATCGAATCTTACTCCCCAAAGGGGTCTCCATTTTTGGGTTTAAAAGCCCAAGAATCGTCGACGGCACCCATCCAAGCCCGGGCAGTCCCCCAAAGGGCCCAAAGCAGCAAAACCCCAGATCTTCACCCCCAAATTTAAAAAGCAGCTGGACGACCTGGAAAAACAGGGCCGGCCGCAACAAACATCCGGTTTCCTTGGATTACTTTAAAAACGGTTGGGGCCCGGCGGATATTAAAAACTGCCCCTCACTCCCAAACCCTTCAACCGTTTTACTGGGGGGGCCCCCCCCAATGTTTATATTGAGATGGGACCGAGCCCCCCCCCCCGGGGCTTTTTCCCGGTCCTCCCACTCAAAAAAATCCCAAAGCGACCACGAAAAACTTTTGATTTGCAAAATTTCCCAATTTTTTCCCCAACAAAAAGGGAAAGACTTTCTTTGCGACGGGGAAAGGCAACGTCAATCTATTGTTTTTCCCTTTTTCCCGCCTTTTGTTTTTTTAAACGGGACCTCTCCAGCCCACACATTTTCCCCCAACGTGCACCCCCCCCCCCCTTAAAACCCCCTGCTTGCTGGGGCTTAAGGCCCGGGGGTTCTCCTTATCGCGGGGGGAAATTCCCCCTTCGCTCAAATTTGGTTCGAAGAGGGGGAAAAAAACCCCTTATCTATTCCCCCCCCCGGATGCCCTTTCCCAAATTCTTTTTTTCCGGGAATGAACATCCAAAACGTTGTCCTGCCCCCCCGGCCCAAAATTTTTTGGGGTTTTCCCTCCTCCCGGGGACCGGAATCTTTTCCAAAAAGGAGATCATCTTGCCGGGGGAGCCCTCCCCGCCCGTCTAAACCCTACTGACTCTTTCGTTTTTTCGATCCACCTGACTTGGAGCTGATTCTTTCTAGGGCCCCCAAGACCCTTTTTTTCTCGGGAGTATACCCCTATTTTTGTTTCCAGTCTATCGGGGTTCGGCCTTATCCACTAATTGGGGGGCCAATGTTCCTCCCTATTTCCCCTTTTTGTTTTTTTTTGGTTTTTCTGATTCCCCTTTTGGGGTTTTAATATATCTTTTACTGAAAGAATGCAAAACCCCTTTTTTTGCCTTATTTGGAACTGAAATGGGGGAGTTCCGGGACCCCTGAGGGTTTTACAAGGGTTCCCTTTGAGATACCCTTTAAAGGTGGTGGCGCCCCACTTTTTGGGGTACGGGATCCCCCCCCCCCCCCCTTTTTTTTTTTTTTTTTTAAATTTTTTCTCTAACCTTTTTTTTGGGAATTATCCTGGTTTTGGGATTCCCCCCGGGGTTTCCGGAAAACGTCAGGTTGGTGTTTTCCTGCCGGCGGCAATTTATTTGTTTTTAAAGAGCCCTTTTTAATTAAATATATGGGCCCTTGTTTTTTCCCTTTTTTGGCCTACTTTCCCCTTCTCTTTTTTGTCTTGGGGGTTTTTCCCCCCCCCTTCCTCTTCCTTTTTCTAGGGTTTGGCGTTGTGCCAGGGGGCCCCGCCCCCTTTTCGTTTTTATTTGGGCTAAAGATATGCGGAGCCCAAAAAACACGGGGGAAAGTTTTCTTCTTCTTTTTAGTCTTTTTCCCTCTTATCCCCCCTTTTGGGTTTCTTACCCCCCCATTTTGATTTTTCTTTTGAAAACCCTTTGGGGGTTTTACTGACTTTTATGTAAAATTTTCTTAGACCCAAAGCTCCCGGGGCTTTTTTTTTGGCGCTTTGGGAAATTTCCTTCCTTTCCCCCTTTTTCTCTTTTTTCCTTCCCCCTATTGGAGGGTGGGGGTTTTTTTTAGGCCCTATGGCGGGAACTAAAAAAAGGGGGGGTCCTTTTTAAAAATGCGAAAGGGTTTTAAATACCCCTAAAAAAAAAGGGCCCCCGGAAAACTATATCATTTTTCATGGCCGGAAAGCGAAACATGGGTTTTCTTCCAAAAAAACCCCCTTTTTAAAAGGGTTGGGCCTTTTCCCCCCTTACCCTCCTTTAAATAAGTTCTATCCAAGGGTATTTCCCTTTCCGCCAAAAACCCCTAGGGGCCCCAGGTCCGGGGGATTTCCCATTGCTTTACATAGGTCACGGCGCCCCGGGGGTTTTTAGATTTTTTGGGTAAAACCCTTTGGCTCGAAAACTTTTTCCTCTCTTCATGTTTCGAGGGTTATAAATTCACTCTAGTCAATGTCTAGGGCCCCCCAAACAGGGGGAAAGGGCCCTTTTTCCACAATGGTGGCCCCTTTGCTGCCCCCCGGCTAGGAAGGGCGGGAATATTTTTTGGGAGGAGTTTTTAAAAATGCTATTTTTTTGCCCCGGCCCCCTTGGGTTTAAAACCAAACGGGAAAATCCGACTTTTCCCATACCGACCCATTAAACAGACCGGGAAAAGACTTAAATTTTATTTTTTTTTTATGCGACACCTGGCGAAACCCCAAATAAAACCCCGGGGAAGGAATAAAGTTTTACCCCCTTTTATTTAAACCGCCCCATAATTCCCTATGGGCCAAATTGTTTTAAACCCCCCTAATCCTCCAGGGCTCTCTCCCCCTGCTATCCTTCCCTTTGGATAGGTAACAGAATTTTGGTCAAAACTTTTCCCCTGTTTTTTGGGGAAAATTTTTCTCTGTCCCTTTTTTTCCCAAAACCTTTGCTTGTCTTTGGCGACTCAATGAGTCACTGCTTCTAGATACGGTCTTTTCCGGGGGCCGACCTTAAAAAAAACTGTAGAACATTTTAAACTTCAGACCACTTGTTGACAAAACCTTCCCCAAATACACAATGGGAAGCACTTAAATGTGTAAGGGGGGTTTTGTCCTGATCAAGCCCCGGGGACTGGGTTTTAAAGAGGAAAAGAGCTTCTAAATAAGGCTCCCCTTCAGAGAGTTGGGGGTTTGGGGAAAACCGCCCCCCAAAGGGGCCCCCTTTCCCCGGAAGTTTTAGCAGAATTTCCCTGGTGGCCCGGTTGGAAGTTAAAAAACCCCCCAAGAACTTTTCAGGGAGGCGTTTTTTTTTCCTTTTTAAAGGGGTTCTTTATTTAATTTTTTTGAGTAGGGTAACCCAAAAGGGCGGGGGTTTTTTAAAATTGGGGCTCGGGGCCCCCTGCGTCAGCAGTTGCAAAAAACCCATACCCCCTGCTTTAAAGGACGGGCCAAGGGTCATGTTGTACATACGCCCCCCAAAATCAACGCCTCCTTTCCCGCTCTTTCTATTCTAAAAAAACCCCAATCCCAAGTCCCCCTCCCCCCTTTCCCTGTGGGACCCCCCCCCCCGGCCCCCTGGGAAAAACCCAACCCACATCAAACGGGAAAATTCTGTTTTTTCCCGGACCTGGGGGAAACCCCTTTACCCCTATCAGAATTTTTTCTGTGTCTTTAAAGGGGATTTTGTCCCCAATTACAGCTTTCAGCCGCCCTTGACCCCTGGTAAGTTGAACTGGGGGGCCCGTGTTTTTTTGGGTCTGTCTTTTCCCTGCTCCCCTTTTCCCTCTCCCCCCCTCCCATCAGCACACAGGCAGTTTATGTAACTTCAAACAGGGGGGGGGGGGGGTTTTTGGCTCTCAGATTCACCCTGGTGTGTCCCCCCTAGGTCTTTTTGCGGAGGGGCTATCTATGATTTTTAAAAAAGGAAATGTGAATGGTGGGGCTAATTTAGAGCAGAGGGGGTGAAATTGTTCCTTTACCCCCCCGTTTTGTTACAATTCCCCCAAATCTCCCAAAACAACAAGGGCAGTTTTTAAAATTACTCGGGGATGGGGGGTTCCCTAAAAACAGGGGGCCCAAAAAAATTTAATTAAACATGCCCCCTGTTCGGGTATAGTATTAGTATAGTCCCCCTTTCCCAAAAGGGGCCAATCATGATTATATAACAACAGGGTCCCTGCTGTCACATCTATCGGGGGTTGAGAGCAAAAAGGCAGGCCCCCCACGGGGGTTAAATTTCCCAAAGGGCAGAAAGGCCCAACCCCGCCAGAGTCCTCCCTCCCCCCCCCCCCAAGCATTTACAGAACTTTCTGTGTGGGAGGGGCTTCGGGTTTCTGACCTTTTTTCAAAGGTGATGACATTCAGACCTGACAGCCAGTAAGAAAAAAGGATCAAAAAAGGGTTGCTACTAAAAGGAGATTTGGGAGCTGATTTAGTACTACTAACAGGGCAAACTCCAAAATCATGGGGAAAATTTGTAATAAAACATATATTGCAAAGCTCCCTTGTTTTTTTAAAGATTTTTTTTAATTTAAAACCCAATCTTTTGTAGCAAAAGACAACCCCTTTAAATCCCTTCCGGGGGGGAAGACCCCCGGGTCCTGAGGGGATTCCCTAGAAATTTCCCTTACAAAATTTTTCCGGACCTTTTTTCCCCCCCTAGGCTCCTAGCAATTTTTTTAAATTCCACCCCCCCTCTCCCAAACCCCTTCCCCCCTTTCAGTAAACCAAGCTCATGGCCGGTCACCCCCCAAAAAACCGGGGAAAAAAGGCCCCCCTCCTCCTGGGGGAAAATTTTAGGCCAAATTTCTTATTGAACGTTGTTTTAAAAATTTAGGGGCCAAATTATTGGCCAATGGGTTTTTTTAAAAAACCCTTTGTCCCCGGGTGTTTACACCCTGGACCAGGTGGGGTTGCCCGGGGAGGGAGGCCCGCGAAAATTTACCCCCTAAAAGACTTTTGGCCCTTATCCATCTAGCCCAAAAACCCGGGCGAACCCCCTTTAAAAATGGTTTTTCTCCCCAAAAACGGCCCCCGGAAAAGGGCCCTTTTTGGGACAGAATTTTTTTTTGGAAAGGGTCTTTGTTGTCCATTCTTGGGGGTCGGGGTTTTGGGCCCCACCCTTTTTGTTTCCAGAGTAAAGGGCCCCTTTTAAAAAAACCCCCCATCTGCCCAACTTAAAATAAAGGGTTTCCCTTCTATTTTTTGACCCTTTCAGAAACCATAAGGGTATGGGCGGGGGTTTGCCCCCCCTTTTCTCCTTTTTTGTATGTCCTTGTGATGGAAAATTTTGTTTGGCCGCGATTCGCCCCAAACCCGGCATTAGGGGAATAAAAATTTGGGGGCCCCATGAATATAATTGTTCGGCTTTTTGCCGAGGGACCTTTTGGTTTATGTTACGGACCCATTGCCCCTTCCATGCCGGCGCTGATGCCCCGATTTGGAGGGGTTTTGGACCCTTTGGGAAAAATTTTTTTAAAAGGGTCAAAATTTCTAAATCTGAGCTATGGGTTTTACAATCTCCCTCCCGCGGCCCTTTTGGCTATTTAAAGGGGCGTCTTGAAAACCCCTTTGGGCATGGCCGCACGGGGGTTTTTCCCCTTTAATTCCTGGGTATTGGGACCCCCAAAACCCCCCCGCCCCTCTCTAAATTATTTCCCCTTAAACTTTAAAACCTTATTTCAAAAAAAATCTCTGCTGATCAAAAGGGGCGGGGGAGTAGGAGAAAAGTTTTTCCGGGTTTGGGCAAAAGTAAACATTCTCAAATGCCCAAATTTTGGGGCCCCCTTTAAACCTCAAACCCTGCCCCAAAACAAACCCAGTGTTTAAACCATAAAAAAATTTTTTTTGGCACCCGGGTTCCAGCGTCTTTTCCCCCGCCCTTTTTATCGGCCCAAACCCCCGGCCCGCCCTGGGCAGTTTAAACCGCCACCTTAACTAGGCATAGACCCATGGGGCCCCCTTTTGGCCTCCCGACGGGGAAAAAAAATATTATATTGCACCCGCATACTCTGGGGTTCCTAAAACCTAGTAGGCCCCGGGTGGGGTAGGTTATGGGTCCGATTGGCAAAGCGGGGGTTGGGGCCCTTTTTTCCCTTGGCGCCCCGGGTTTCCCCTGGATAGGGCCCTTTGTTTCCTTTTAGGGAAAACATATCCCCCCCGTCTTATACTACCCAATCATCCCCTTCCCCCATGATTGTGAACTTTAACAAACTCTCCTAAAAACCAAATTTGGTCGGTCCCAAAAATTTTTTTTTCCTTCCGGGACAATCCGCGTTTCCCCCGGGTTTTTAAAGGGGTGCCTTTTTTTTGGGACTAAAAAGATGACCCCCCCCCTTGGCAAATTGCAACGATTTTAATATTTGGGGGAACGGGTACCTTCCCCCGGTTTCCTTTCCTCCCCCCTGCAGAAGTCGTGGAAAAACCCCTTCCCCCGGGCCTATCAATTTTCTCATTTCCGACCCCTTTTTATTCTTTTCCCATTTGAAAGATCATTTTGATTTTAAAGGGAGACCACTTTCTAATTTTTTTCCCCCGAAGGAAAGATTTGTCTATTTGGCCCTCCCCCTCCTTTAGGCACACCTCTTTTTATTATTTACAAGGGGGCTCTCTGTTTCCCCATTCTGCAACTCAAAAAGGGTCGTCCCTGGGCAGCCTGGGAGCCCGGGGTTTGGGTTTAAATTTTTTTTTCTTCAAAAAGCCCTGGGGTTTATCGCTTTTTTTTACCCCCTCGGCTTTTAAAAAAGGGCAGTCATAGCTCCCCAGGGCCAAGAGACAAAGCTTTAAAAAGGGGTAAATCCCCTAGGGGGTTTAAAAAGGGGCCCCCCCAAAATTACCCCCCGGTGGTTTTTCCCTTGGTGGGGGATCTCTGCGGGGCGCTGCGGGGGAAAATGGGGCCAATTTTTTTCCCAATTTGGGGGGCCCGCCCAAGGCTTTGCGGGACTTTTTAAAATTGAAGTTTAACACTAGTGAGAGAGGGGGAGGGCCTAAAACCCCCCCCGAAAAAAAACCTGAGGTTTTGCTCTCCTCTTTATGTTTCCCCGGGGGCCAAATCCGGGCTTTTAAAGAGATCGTGTTTGCGCCTTCCCCCCAAAGGGTGGCCAAGACGGTTTATTCCCGGCCCATTGGGGGTTCCTAAACCTGCCCCCGGTCGCGGAGGGGGAATGAAGAGGTCACTCACACGTCCCCTTTGGGGGGAACTTCGGGTTTTTTCCCTCTAAACACCAGCCGGACAAGGGGTAAAAACCGGTCCCCTTTGGGTTTTTCTTTTCCAAAACTCCCCCCGCATTTCGGCTCTTTTGCAAAATTAACCCCCGGCTTTGAAAACCCCATCCTTTTTTTTCTATTAGCCCCCCCCTTTGTAGTAGAGCGGCCTTTGGGGAAAAGGTTTTTGGGTTTCTTGGGGAAAAAATTTCCAGGGCCTCCATACCCCCCATCCCCCCCCCCCCTTTTCCCCTCCCTTTTTTTCTTTCCCCGCTTTTCGGCCCTCTTTTTTTTATTTTTAAAAATATGTGTGTATGTGTTAAAAGGTTGGGTATGTTTTGTGTATTTTTTGTGTAGGTAGGTCTGTTTTGAAATTTATATTTTAAAATTACATATACTTCTGTGCTTTTTTCCTTATTTTAAAATTTTTTTAAATAAAACCCAGTTGGGGGTTTTATTATCGATTTAAAAATGTAATGCCTTTCCCCCCGGGGGGGTTATACCCCCCTTTACTCCCTTTCCCATAAAAAACATTTGTTTTTTGCTATCTACCATGTCGTTTTTCGCAAATTTGTTTTTACCGTTTAAATGTTCTAATTTTATTGAAAGATTTTGAAAAACTGTTAATTTTTTTAGTTTTTTTTTTTTTTTTTTTTTTTAGAAATTATTCAGGATTTTTTAACCCAAAAAAAATTTCCCTTTTTCTAACGCAAACTTTGCAAGCCCTTCCCCTGCTTTTGTTTTTTTTGTATTTTCCCTAAAATCCCCTCAATACACCCGGTTTTGAAATGGGGAATTTTTTAAAAATGCCATATCAAATGCGGGATTGGGGTTTTGGGGGGGTGAAAAAAACATGGGTTTTCAAATAATGGAAAAGGAAAAATTAAAAACGTTTGATTTTTAAAATAAAACCCCCCAAAATTGGCCCCAGGGGAAAACCTGACAGGAAAAAACCCTTTTATGCAAAAGGGGGAAAATTTTGTCCCCCCAAAAAATTTGACTTTTTTAAACCCAAATTTTTATTTTAAAAACCTTTTTTTAAAAAGGAATTTTTGAGGTTATTTTTTTTTTTAATTTTTCCCAGATCGCTTTCAGAAAATTTTTTAAAAAATTTCTTATGTCCTTTTAGTTTTTCACTTTGGCCACTAACCCTCATAATCGCTACATTTTCCTGTTGGTTTAGAGAGCTTTTCCGGGCAGTTTCATTATAAAGTAACACAGGTTCACACAAAAAAAGGAAAGGAAAACCTTGTGTACAGATAACACAAAATCCACCAGTCACAAGGGGGAAAAATTCACAGCCCCCCCTCCCCCCCCCTCACGGGTTGAAAACCCCCTTACGGTCTTTGGCCGAAACTGGTTTTAAAGGGAATCTTTAATGTGCTGAAGCTGCTTTTTTAAAAAAATCTCTCTGAC
>JAODAL010081456.1:0-11900 GCA_025379985.1 Phyllomedusa bahiana | reverse complement strand
AGGGAGCCTGAAAGTCAAAAGTTCAAAATATTGTTACCCTTTTGCTTGTCAGTGTAATGGTGATGCTACCACTATTAGATTGGGTATGCTGTCAAGCAGCCTCTAAGTGCTCAACACTATTATTGACATCCCATATCTTCTATTCTGTCAAATACTAAAATGGCAATTCCCAGCAGAATGCGACAAAAAAAAAAAAAAAAAAACTTGGTACACTGAATGGAATACATGTGCAAAATAACAGTAAAGAAGTCCCTCTCCGAACTCTATAAAGGGGAGTATGGTATTAAATTTACGCATGAATATGCTTCTATGAGATGCCAGTCTATTATAAAGTGTAGTGCACCAAGTTACTGACATCCAAAACTTTGCAGCCTCAAAATAACGGACTACATAGTGAAAAATATCAAACGTGGGGTATTAGATGATAATTTGGACAAAATATACAAGTTCGCAACCCGAGTCAAGCAGCTTAGTCTGTGTCTAAAGAGATTTAAAATATACTATAAATGATTTTGTAATATGTCTTAAAAATGTCTTTCTCTACTTTTACGCCATTGCAGTAAAAACGGTAAAATACTAGAGCAAGCAGTTTGTCTCTAAGTTTTTCTACCCCTTAAACAGCATTTTCCTCTCCCTACTCTTCCCTTCTTCATAGACTTTCATGGGTAGTTGTAACCTGATCTATCAATGAAAATTAAAATGCGTCTTCTCTCTTCTTATTGATTCTGCAAATGTTTTTTGAGTGAGTGAAAAGGTAAATGTAGGATGGGGGGAAGGAGTTAAATGTAAAATATATCTTATAAAGTTGATATTCGCTCGTACAATTGACTTATCTAAAGTTGTTTATATCTGGAGGTTCACTTTAAATCAGATTATAGCTAGAGATGGGCAAATTTCTCAAAAATTCGATTCGCCGACTTTGCTGAATTTTCCATCAAAATTTATTTTGGCCCGGATTACTTCGGGACGAATCGCGTTAAAAAACAGCTATTTCAAGGCTGCACAGAGCCTGTTGGGTACGGTAGAACGTTGTGCCATGCTTAAATATGCAGAGGGAGCTTGGTTTGGTCTTCATACAATGTTGTGTTTTAGTATGACACGCATATGACTGCCGCCGCTCTTACAAGCGCTTCGCTATAAAATTCCCTGGGCACTTAAGAGGGCAAAACTGACTAAAAACTGAAGCGGGAATGTAGCCTGATAAAGTCATGGCAGCGCCAGCTGGAAAAAAACAAGATGAGGGCTCAGGTGGCAACATCAGTGACAGAGTGTGGAGGTGACGGCAGCAGCCACAGCAGCATGAGGTCAGACAGTGGCACAATGATATTCTGGCGGTGGCAAAAACAGGAGTAGGCCACAGAGTGGCAAAATAACACAGTGTGGAGGGCACGACAGCAGCCACAGCAGCAGCATGAGGTCGGACAGTGGCACAATGACATTCTGGAGGTGGCAAAAACAGGAGTAGGCCACAGAGTGGCACAATGACACAGTGTGTAGGTCACGGCAGCAGCCACAGCAGCAGCATGAGGTCAGACAGTGGCACAATGACATTCTGGAGGTGGTAAAAACAGAAGTAGGACACAGAGTGGCACAATGACAGCGAGTGGAGGTGATGGCAGCAGCAGCATGAGGTCAGAGAGTGGCACAATGACACAGTGTGGATGTCACGGCACCAGCAACAGCAGTAGCAGCATGAGGTTATACAGTGGCACCAGGGTTTGTAACTACCGGGGTAGCAGGGGTAACAGTTGCTACGGGGCCCCTGCGCTTAGGGGGGCCCCGGGGGCGCTGCAAAGCGTCGCTACCCCGGTAAGCCGCTCCTGGGCCCCCCGGAGTAAAATTTAAACGTTCCTGCGGCGGCGGGGGCTGCGGGGCCGGCGCATATCCCTCTGAAGCCCCGAGCGTTCGAGGCAGCGCTGGCTGGAGCTAGCAGAAGGAGCGCCGATCGCTCGCTCTGCCTTCCCCTCCCGGCGCTCTGTGTCCCGGGGGGGCAGAGGCTGCAGGAAAAGAGCAGAGCGGGCGATCGGCGCATCGGGGGAGCGTGGAGAGGTGAGAAATTGATTTTTTTTTTTACCTCCCCATAGCCTGCCTATCCCCCCCTCTATGCCCCCCCTATCCCCCCCATTGCCTGCCATACCCCCCATATCCCTGCCTATACCCCTATTTGCCTGCCTTCCCCCATATGCTCCCCAAACCCCCCCCATTTTGCCTCCTTCCCCCCCATATGCCGCCTACCCCCTTTTTGTGTTCCCCCCATATGCCTGCCTATACCCCCAATGCTTGCCTTACCCCCCCATTGCCTGCCTATACCCCCCATTGCCTGCCTATCCCCCCCTCTATGCCTGCCTATCCCCCAAAATTCCCTCCCTTTATCCCCCCATGCCTGCCTATACCCCCTCATATGCCTGCCTATACACCCCAATGCACCTATCCCCCCCTTTCCCTGCCTACCCCCCCTTTTGCCTCCCTATTACCCCTTTTTGCCTGCCTATCCCCCCAAATGCCTGTTTTTCCCCCCTATTCCTGCCTTTACCCCAAATTTTGCTGCCTATCCCCCCTTGCCTCCTTTCCCCCCCAAATATGCCGCCTTACCCCCTTTTCCCTCCTTTACCCCCCATTTTTGCCTCCTTACCCCCCTATTCCCTTTTCCCCTTGCCTTGCCTATACAGCCCCCTTTTTGCCTGCCTGCTATACCCCCCCCTTATCCCTGCCTGCCTAAAACACCCCATATGCCTCCCTATACAGCCCCCCTTGCCTGCCTATACACCCCCCTTTATGCCTCCCTATATACCCCCCATTTGCCTGCCTAACACCCCCAATTGCCTCCCTATACAGCCCCATATGCCTTATACCCCCCCATATCCCTGCCTATACACCCCCCATATGCCCCTCTACGCCCCCTTCCCCTCCCTCCACCCCCCATATGCCTCCCCTGCACACACCATATGCCTGCCTGTAACCCCTTATGCTGCCGTATCTCCACTGCCTCCCCGTTACCCCATGCCTCCCCGTTACCCCCACATGCCTGGTTTAACCCACAAGCCTGCGGGTCTACTTTTTAGGGGGCCCCCTTTTTAGCTCCTAAAACCCTACCTATATGGCCCTATAGCCCACCAAACCCCCTGTCTCCTGTATGGCTCCTTTTGTCCCTAACCCTGCCTGCCTATATGGGCCTCTTTGGTACCTAAACCTTCCCTTTTGGGGCCCCATATATCCTATCAAAACCCCTCCCTGCCTAAATGGACCCCATATAGCCAGGGGGAGGGGTGGGAAAAGTCAGGTTTCTAAGATATTTTTCTAAAATCTGCGGAAAAGGGGGTCGGGGATGTCATCATGTTGGCGGGACTGGCCCGGATGCAGAACAAAAGAGAAAGTCTGCAGAGTCTGTGTCACGGGTGTTCCACTATTGGTCACTGTATGGTGGTTATTTACGTTTGAGGCCCTGTGTACATGGGACTCCATTTGGTCACTGGTATGAGGTAATTCAGTTGCGGGCCTTGACCTGGTATATACACTATTTTTTATTATTATTTTATTTTAGACGTGTTGGTCTTTGTGTATGATCAGTAATGTGTGGGGTATTTTTTAGTACTTTTTGGTGGAAATTTGTGGTCGTGTTCTGGTGGTATAATCAGGTCATTTTTGTAATACGTTTTGGGATGTGGTTTAGTATAGTGGTTTTGATTGGTAGCAGTATGATGGTGGATGTATGGTGAGGTTTTCCCCCTTGTATTTTTCTACATTATCTAAAAGCATTCCTGGTACATGGTATGGTCAGGAGGTGGGCGGGGGGGGGGGGGGGCCTCCAAAAATTTTCTTTGGGGGCCCCGGTTCTTGTTTCGCCCCCGAGTGGCACATACAGTGTGGGGTGGGGGCAATACCCGTCCTGGTAAGATGGTTGGTGGCATATGGAGAAAATGTCGCAGATGTGTGGCTTCGACGGGTGGCGGATGAAAAGTGGCGAGGCAGGTAGTTTGAATCCTATCATTTCTCAAAAGTTTTGGTGGGGATCATGGTGATTTAATTGATGCCCAAGGCTTGGTGTGTGGAAAACCTGGCCCATCCACGCCCGATTCATCTTACAAAGGCAGTTTCCAATTTCCCGTGGACAAGCGGTAATGATGGCCCCCCCGCACTGAACACCCGCTTGATGCCCCATACTGAGGGCAGGCAGCTTTCAAATGCAAACTCGGCAAATTGCGGCCCCACATTCAGTTTGGCTGCCCCGGCAGTCCCGGGATCTTTAACTGGGTGGCAGGTGCATCTGGACAGGAAAAGAGGCAAAAGAGAAACAGCTCCTTCTGCAGAGGTGGTGGGCCTTGACTGGCTGAAGGGCATGGGGGGGTGCCATGGACGGTTTCTGCCTGTGGCGGCGGCGGATGGACACCAATCTGAGCCATGGTTCTCCCAGGCCCCCGGATGGGGCGCTGCATTGTTGACGCAGGGGCGGTGCCAAAAGTTAGGTCCTGGCCACGCTTCACTTTCTCCCACAGTTCTACTAACCCATTTTCGGCTGTTTCCCCGGTGTCTTAGAAAAGAACTGCCCACCGCCCAGATTGTTTTACCGCCAAAGCTCCGCATGAGTTACTCGCCGTTGCCTGGGCCCATTGCCGCTATTTCTGGACCTGTGGGAAACGGGTTTTCTAACCCCCGTGGCCGCTTTTGGGTCCCCGACCTAACACTGCTGTAACCCCGCTGACTCACGGCCCCACAAACCACTTTCTGGTGCCCGGCCCCGACACGCAACTGACCCCTTTCCCCCTGACGATGATGAGCCCCTTTCTTCACCCCGGGTCCCCAAATGCGGTTTCTAATCATCTCGATTTGTGTTTCCGTCAATGTTCCCCATCACCCCGGGTTTTGGTATGCAAGGGTGACCCTCAAAAAATGCCTCCCCTGCCACTCTCCACATCTTACTTTGCCGCTACTGCAAGAAGCAGGGGTATTGGCCCCCTTTTCCTGCCAAGTAGTGCTGACTTCCTTCATCCTTGCTGTTTTTGTGAACTGAGCCCAGACCCTAGTAGTTTGCTGGCTGAGGGAAAAAAGGGGGGGGACAGAGGAGGTTGGGACAGAGAGGGCCGTGACCCGCTCCCCCGGGCCCTGGGGCCCAAATAAGGGTTGGTTGACGTTCCACCGACTTTGGCTGGGGGGTTTTCAGATGTCTTGGGGGGAAATGGATACCTAGTCAACTAATCAAAAAACCTTGGGTTGCTGAATACACTGGCGCTAGTGCACGGCAGTTCTGGCCCCCCGAGTGACCCCTGCTGCGACGACCCCTTGTGTGCTGGACTGTGCCTTATCGGAAAAGTTTGTGCTACTGCACTTGATGTGAAGGCCTCCCGCTCTTTGTTGCTTTTGTTTGTTCTAAAAAAGTAAGCTTGTTTAAGAAGATATCTGTATTGATAAAAACCCACCCGTATTTTGACTCCAAAAGAACCCCCCAAACAGTTGGGTAACCTTGGGTATAAATTGCGCTCCCCAAAAAAAAGGGCCCGGAAAAATTTACTTGCATGGCCGTTTTTTAAAAACACTGTGTATTTTCTGAATATAAAAGCACAAAACAGGTTAATTGCCTTGGATATGCCAAAATTTCTTCTTTTGCGGTTTGAAAAAGAATGTTTCTTTAACTGAATACAACGAAAAAAATAATTGTAACCCCCTTGGTGTAAATTGCGCAAAAAGAAAAGTGCTGCCAACAAATTACCAGCTTTTTTACGTGTTAAAAAAGGGTGTATTTTACGGAACACAACAACAGAAAAATTAATTAAACCCTCGGTATGAATTTTGCTACAGGCAAAATTTCTTCTAAGGCGGTGAAAAGAACATTTTTTTTACTGAATACAACTGAGAAAAAAATACTTAGTTAAAACCTTGGATGAAAAAGCGCAAAAGAAATGGCTGCCAAAAATTACCGCTTTTTTAGGTGTTAAAATGGCGTGTTTTTTTTGGAACCCAAAACAGAAAAATCGTAATTAACCTTCGGTTATGAATTTTGCTACAGCCAAAAAATTTTCCCCTTTTGGCGGTGAAAAAGAAAGTTTTTTTTTAGTGACCACAAGCGAAAATGCTTTTTTAACCCTGGATCTAAAAAATTTCGCAAAAAAAATGGCAACCAAAAAAGAAAGGGTATTTGGATTGTAAAAACGCCTGTTTCTTTAATGAATACAAAAAAACAACAGGCTTAGATAACCCCTTTGGATTTTCAATTTGTCAAAAACTGGCAGTAGCATTAAAAAGTTATGCGTGAATTGGTTTTGACCTGACTGTCCACCTGCCTATTCTCCTTATCTGTCACCTGTCCTGAATATTTACTGAACTTCATTGCAACTGGACCATGAAATACTAATAGGACATAATGTAGTACATTAAAGTGATTGACAGTTTGCTCTGTACACCTGTCAATCACTGTATGTGGGCGGGGTAAGTAGGACATTCACAGTCTTTTAAGGAGTGTTATCAAGATTTGCTCTGCTTCAAATCATATAAACCTATATATGATACAGCTCAGCTTCTCTCTTTCTATAACATTTTACTCTCACATAGGGTAGCATAAACCACCTGACAGGTTTCCTTTAAGAATTTTAATAACTTTTCCATGTTGCATGCACCAGGATAACTCTGAAGTCATGCTATCTTATACTTGGACTCTGCTCTCTGTGTAGACTGTTCTTTGCAGATTTTTATAATGTGAGGAACTTCTGCAAGCCTAGAGAGATACAATTATCTCTAAATGTCAAATCTATACTTCTTACAATACCATCTATTAGCCTGAACTTTGAAACAAGCATTTCAGCAGTGATTTGCTTAGACCTCTATGTTACTAATGTCCACTGTAAAGGTTTGAGGGCTTTTTTTTAACTCAAATAAAGACACATGTATGAAAATAAAACACTAAGCTGGAATTCAGCTTTTCACATTTGTCTTTCTAGTGATATTGATGCTTTTTTAGGGTTGAAACTCCCTATTCCCTGCTTCGCTATACACCGCCATGATAAAGATCTGGCTGTCTGCGAATGGCACTAGGTGTTACTTAGGAGATTACTGCATATTGTTTTATTATTGAGTTCAATGCATAAATTGTATGTAGTAAGCTCCTAAGCCCCCTCATGGTGGCATCTGCAGGCAGCCAGAATTGTATCAATAATTTCTATGTCTCTGAAGTGAATTTCAACTTCATTTTTTACAGAAACTGAGCTCCAACCCCTATAAAACTATATTATGAAATAAATCAGCACAGAATTTTAAACTTAATTAAAAAAAACCAAACTAATGAGGAAGGTTGACAATCACTTAAAGAAGAAAACAAACAGTTTCCAGTTTCAGTCTTCATAGCTACCAGTGGGGTACCAGAGGGGTCATCATCGGACCCTTGTCATTTTGAAATTTTTATTAATGACCTTGTAAGGGGCCGTTCACACGGCTTATTTCGCCGCGGATTGGCGCCGTACTGCGCGCCGGATGTGCGCTGCAGTACGGCGCCAATCCGTCGCAGTAATTACGGTAATCCACCGTTCTCATAGAGAACAGTGGATTCCGTCGCTCCTCCCCGCTCGGCGAATCCACCGGGCGGGGAGAAAGTGACATGCACATTATCCAGGCGCAATACGCGGCGTGGATAAAGCAAGTCTAGGGGGCCGGCGGGCCGCGCCCCCGCACCCGCCCCTTATTCAAGCCGGAATTGCGAGCGCAATCCGGCTCGCAATTCCGGCTTGAAAAAGCCGTGTGAACCGGGGCTAAAAGGTGATGGTAGAAAGCTCTGTAAAGTAATATACACAGAGAAGAATAATATAGATTTACAGATGAATTTGGGCGCTTGGGAGGCTTGGGCGAAGAAATGGCAAATTAAGTTTAATGTGGATAAATGTAAGGTTTGCACTTGGGCTGGAGAACCAAGTTCTACATTTATACATTGATAAGATAAGATATTAACGTATATACTCGAGTATAAGCCGACCCGAGTATAAGCCGAGGCACCTACTTTTGCCACAAAAACCGGGAAAGCTTATTGACTCGAGTATAAGCCTAGGGTGGAAAATGCAGCGGCTACTGGTGAATTTTACAAATAAAAATAGATACCAATAAAATTAAATAGGCAGTTTAATGTCCCCCATAGACAGATATAGGCAGGTATAGGCAGTTTAATATCCCCCATAGGCAGGTATAGACAGGTATAGGCAGATTAATGTCCCCTATTGGCAGATATAGGCAGGTATAGGCAGTTTAATATCCCCCATAGGCAGGTATAGGTAGGTATAGGCAGTTTAATGTCCCCCATAGGCAGGTATAGGCAGTTTAATGCCCACCATAGGCAGATATAGGCTGGAATAGGAAGTTTAATATCCTCCATAGGCATGTATAGGCAGTTTAATGTCCACCTAGGCAGGCTATAGGCAGGGTATAGGCAGGGTAAAGGTCCCCCTAGGCAGGCTATAGGAAGGGTGTAGTTCCCCCTAGGCAGGCTATAGGAAGGGTATAGGCAGGTAAAGGTCCCCTAGGCAGGCTATAGGCAAGTAAAGGCAGGGTATAGGCAGGTATAGGTCCCCTAGGCCGGCTATAGGCATGTATAAGCAGGGTATAGGCAGGTATAGGTCCCCCTAGACAGGTATAGGCAGGGTATAGGCAGGTATAGGTCCCCTAGGCAGGTTATAGGCAAGCTATAGGCAGGGTATAGGTCCCCTAGGCAGGCTATAGGCAAGTATAGGCAGAGTATAGGTCCCCTAGGCAGGGTATAGGCAGGGTATAGGTCCCCTAGGAAGGCTATAGGCAGGGTATAGGCAGGTATAGGTCCCCTAGGCAGGCTATAGGCAAGTATAGGCAGGGTATTGGCAGGTATAGGTCCCCTAGGCAGGCTATAGACAGGTATAGGTCCCCCTAGGCAGGCTATAGACAGATATAGGTCCCCCTAGGCAGGGTATAGGCATGGTTTTTAAAAAAAAAACAAAAACACTTACCTGGCTCCCCGCTTCTCCGTCTCCCGGGCGCTCTCCTCTGTTTTCTCGGCACCGGCGGGTGATGTCATCAGGCCGCGCACGCATCCTGATGACACACGCTGCCTGTGCCGGAAACTCCGGACAGCCGCGAGTCTGCGGCTGCCCGGAGTCTACTGCGGAGCAGGAAGCGTTCGCTCTCTGCTCCGCAGTGGTATCTCTTCTCCTGCATGCGTTTTGGAGGAGTCGGATACAGGAGAGGAGATCGCTGACAGCACCTGGGCCACCGCAGTGCCCGGATGCTGTCAGGTACTCGACAATCAGCTATATGCGCTCCCTGAGGAGTCGCGTATAGCTGAAGCGTCCCTGTCGGCACTCAGGCCATCGCAGCGTCTGAGCGCCATCAGTGACTCGAGTATAAGCCAAGGGGGGATTTTTCAGCACATTTTTTGTGCTGAAAAACTCGGCTTATACTCGAGTATATACAGTAAGTAAAACTGGCACTGAAAAAGACTAGAAGATATAGTGGAAAAGAAACCTGCCTCCAGCAACCAGTGTCAGACAGCTGCTGCCAAGGCGAAGAAATGGTTAGATGCATCAGAAGAGGTCTACACTCTCATAACGAGTACATAATGCTGTCCCATCATTAATGGGAAATTGTCTACAATTTTAGGCACATCTGTATATGGAGGACATGGCTTAACTACAGGAGGTACAGAAGAATGTAAAGCAAACCTGTCAGGTGGGATTATGCTACAACATATGATAGCAGGATGTGACAGGGAGAGAAGCTGAGCTCTGCCATATATAAGAGCAAATAAAGAGCAGAAAAAAACACTGATAGGATTTCAGTGGCAAGGCAATTTCTGCTTACCCCATCCACATTTGGTGATTGAAAGTTTTCTTTTTACACACACTGATGCAGAGGAAAGCTGTTAAAGGGTTTGTCTCACTACAAGGATTGCTTTTTATGTTAAAGATCTTGCAAAAACAAATCACTTTGCAATATATGTCCATTAACAGTTTCCTACCTATTCCTAGATATCCCCTCTTGTTTGGTCTGCATCAGTTCCTCAGGTCGCTATAGCTACAAAAGTGTTTGATCTATCCTGATAGGCTGCCAGCACTGGTTGCTATAGCTACAGACCTGGAGTCTTCAGCAGCTCCTCACTGCAGGCCAGTAATCCCGAAGCTGAACTCAAAAATGAAACCAAGAAGACAAGACTGAGATAAGATGAATTGATGAAGTGAGACAACCCCTTTAATCTCTATATGAAGATCACTGTGTGTTTGTATGTGTGTATGTGGTGGTGGTAGTGGGGGAGGAGGTAACATGACTTTTACTTTTTCTTTTAACCTATTCTGGTTGTTACATATTTATAGCTTTGCTACGGCATTTCTAGGCGCATTACTGCTGGAACAGGTATACCACTTGGTTGCTATTGCAGTAAGAGGACTCATGAAGGCCCCCTTAGCTGCCATGTTACTACTCATTGTGAGAAAAATAATAGGTCTGTTTCACTCACCTCTTCTGTTCTCTAAACAATTAGAATCAGGAGTGGGTTTGTCATGATTGTGCCTGACACACCCCTGGCTTTTGGCTCTGGTCGCTGGCCACGGCCGGTACAACGTAAACCATAATTTTTAACGTAATACCTTGCATCCTTATTCACCAGTGTGAACTGGTCCTTCTTTCTCTGTAGGTAATTGATTCCTGGCCAACACCCATGGCCAGGAATCCTCCAGCACTCCTTCAGTTAACCAGTGTTCCTCCTTGATTGACAGCCTTGTTTTCATATATAGTTTTGTGTTTCTTCCACCAATCACCTCTGTTCTGTGTCTGCTGTTTCCCTATTTAAGGATGCCTTCACCAGTCACCTGTGCCTGCTATAGAGGTCTTTTTGCCTGTAGCTAGCGTTTCCCTTCTGTTATCCTTTCTGGTATCTGACCCTGCTTGGCTACTGACTATTCTCTCTCTCAGTGATTTTGTACTGCTGCACCCGACCGGTATTGACCTGGCTAGTCTGACCCCTCTTTATTGTGTTCTGTCTTCGTTTGTCTGTGTCTTGTGTTTGCACTTAATTATTGTAGCTAATAGTCTTCTGGTTGGGGCCGACCTATTAAGGAGTCGGGCACCCCCAAAAGGCAGGGACAGTGGTTGGGACCAGTGTCAGGGCCTCACTCTGTTGTTGTCTGTTCGTGTACCCCTGACCGGTCCCTGACATTATAGCAGGCCCTTACCCTAATCAACTTCCCCGGCGGTTTAATATGAGTACCAACTTGTCGGTCACCGACCGCCTGGAGGAGTTGACAACTCAGTTTCAGGGTATGGCGGGGGGGTTTATTAACCACATGTCGCAACGTCTGGATGCCATAGCTACCCCGGCACCTGGTCTTGCCGCCCCGTCTGTGTCCGTACCTGCCCCTGTTTTTGTGAATCCTAGCATCCGTTACAAATCTAATATGCTTTTACCGGATCGCTTTGATGGAGGTTTCGAACTTTCAGGAAATCCGGTCACTGTTTCTCCGCTTCAGTTTTTTTCCCACTGAAGCCGAAAAGGTAGCGGTTGTGGTGTCTCTCCTCCAGGGCCCACCTCAGGATTGGGCATTAGCTATGCCCCCTGAAGCCCCGGAATGGAGTTCGATTGACAGATTTTTTCAGGCTTTAGGCCATGTCTATGACAATCCCAATCGTGTGGCATGGGCAGAAACTCACCTGCTATCTATTCAGCAGGGCCACAGCTCGGCTGAAGACTATTGTTCTGCCATTGGTGTGCCATGATTGGGTGGTCTGACCACCCCCTTAAAACCCTCTTCAGACAAGGACTGTCTGATGCGGTAAAGGACGCTATGGTCAGCCATCCAACCCCTGAGACATTAAATGAATTTATGACTCTAGCTGTGACTATTCACAGAAGACTAAGGGCGAATGTACACTCACCCCCCATTTATTATGGTCACCATGTGAAAAGG
>JAODAL010081455.1:0-11901 GCA_025379985.1 Phyllomedusa bahiana | reverse complement strand
GGGGGGCAAGTTATGGATGGATACATGAGGGAGGTGTAAGGAGATTAGGGCAGAGATGTATGGGGGACAGGTTATGGATGGGGATTACATGAGGGGAGGTATCAGAAAGATTGGGGAGGTGTAGGGGGGGGCGGTTAGGGGAGGGTTTACATGAGGGGGTACAGGAGTTAGGGCAGAGATTATGGGGGAAGGTTATGGATGGAAAGTGCACGATCTATGGATACAGCGGGAATCCAAGGCGGGACTGGTTTTGAAACAGGAAGGCAAATGCAACTGGCAGAAGGCAGAGATGGAGAAATCCGACGAGGTCGGAGGAGCCAGTTGGATATGGGTATCAGAATTTGCGGGGGTAAACCCAAAGGTGGGAACTACAGGAAGGCAAGTTTCCGGCTAGAGGAGGCCCCTTTGAAGTTAACACTATTGCGGGGGGAAAATTAAAGGGGAACCAGTTAGCAAGTTCCAAGGTATGCAGGGATTCGACATTACTCCCCCTTTCAGCGGCCTTTTGGACGATACTGATCTCCCCGGATTCTTTGATTAAATTTTTTATCGTCGGGAGCATTGATTTACTCATAGGTTCCCCGTTTTTCTTCGGGCCCAAAAAACCTTCCCACTTAATGGGTTTTGTAGTGGTTCCTAAAAATTCTCGATTTGGATTTGCTCCCAAAACAAAAGCTCTTCCCCATAAATTTCCCCACTGCTCGGAGGAGGAGGAACACGTTCCCGGAAGGGTTTTTGGCCCGGGAGGCTTTAGTAGGCACATGAAAAACGGTGAATCTTCATAATGGGGGGGGTTTGAGCCGAAAGCTATGGACTGATTATTTTGGATGCCTTATCGGCCCAAATTTTTTCCCAGTTTTGGTGAGGAAATCTAAGTTTCAAATTTTTGGTGGGAAAACCCCTATCTTTTTCCCCCCATTTGAAAGTTGGGGCGGCCTGCGACGTTTTATTGCCTTTTTTATAATTCTTTGACCCTCTCTAGGTTTTCCTTTTTTTTTTTGTACATTTTGCGTTAATCAGCTCATTTTGCGGCAGCGGATATGTGGAAAAGGGCGGGGAAATTTTTTGGGAAAATATTTGGATGGTTACCCCCAAATTTCAAAGAAAAGGTTTTTTTGGTGGGGGATTTTGGGAATTATTTACGAAAATTCAAAGAAGCAGATAACCCCCAAAATTTCTTGTAAGTACAAATATAATTGAGGTACGTCCGGGGCCCTTGATTTGTGCCTTCATTTTGTCCTTAGATTGGGGGGAAAGGCGGTTGAAGTTTAAATCAATGTCAAGCGCTGACAAAAACCCACCAAAATTTGGATTAAATTGCCCCAAAAGTCCGAGTTAAATTTCATCAAAAAAGCATGAAAGAAAACATTTCAACTATGGGCCCGAGTCCCCCTTGGGCAGAGAGAGACGGGACGGGGATGAAATGTGCCCCTTTGGCTCCGGTCAATACCCAAAAATAGTTTTCTTCCCCTTGAGGTAGGTAGTCTACAAAAAGTCCATGGAAATAGAAACCCCAAGGGTGGGGGGGGACCGGCAAAGGTTGTAACAAACCGGGGGTGAAACGGGAGTTTGCATCTGCACAGTGTACTGATGTTAATACTTCTTACACCCTGAAAGATAATTGGGCCCCAAAAAATGGGATAAAAAATTCCTGAGTCTTCTGCACTCCTTTGTGACAGCAATTTTCGAATCAGGGGGATAGTCTCGGGATTTTAGTCTTATGGTTTGGGTATGTTTAGCTGTGCCCGGGGTCCATTTTTGTTTTTAAAGCACAATTTTACATCTCAGGTTCCCACAGAAAGGAGTCAGTTTTTAGGCCCTTCTTATTCTTTAACGCTTTTTAGGGGGTTACCCCCAAAATTAGACCAGGAAAAATGGTCTTAGGGGGAATAGTGGGTGGATTTTGGAGCTTTTTTTGATAGAGACCCCCTTTTGCCATTAGGGATCCTGGCCTGTACGAGTTTACAAATTGAATTGATTGAGAAAAATACCCCAAACGGGTTTGGGCGGGGGAAAAAGACACTTGGAGACTAAGAATTCCAGATTCGGGGGCAGTAAGAAAAAATTATTTTGTTTGGGGGGTTCCTTGAAGTTGAGTCCCCAAATTCCTTAAAAGTGCAAAATAGTAACGTTCTTTATTCCCTAATCATAATTCCTTTTAGAAAGTGTAAACTGGGAGAAAAAAACGCACAAGGTGTAAATCTTGTTCCCCTTCTCCGAGAGGAATAGCCTCTCGCCGCTGAAGCATCCCTTCCAAAGGGGAGTTCTGGGGAGGTTGAATTATACAAGGGCTTTAGTGAATTGGCCTTTAAAAAGGGGAAGGATTCTTTTGCTTTAGGGCCAAACAAAAACATTTTTCTCTTGTCAACTGTGCAATAGGAGAAATTATTTCCGAGACATTCTTGATGAAGCGTCTATAGAAATTGGCAAAACCTAAGAAACGTTGGACGTCTTTTATGTTTCTGGGGGTAGGCCAGTCTAGTATTGCTTTTAACTTGCTAGAGTCCATTTGTAGACCATGAGGTGAAATTATATAACCAAGGAATTGGATCTTGGTCTTATGAAATTCACATTTTTCAATCTTGATGTAAAGTTGGTTCTCTCTTAGCCTCTCCAGAACAAGTTTCACATGTCTCCGGTGTTCTACCATTGAGTTGGAGAAAATCAGGATATCATCCAGATAGATGACTATGAACTGGCCCAGGAGGTCTCTAAAGAGGTCATCAACAAGATGTTGAAAGGTGGCAGGGGCATTACAAAGGCCAAAAGGCATAACACAATATTCAAATTTTCCTTAACATGACCTAAAAGCCATTTTCCATTCATCTCCAGATCTGATACGGACCAAATTATAGGCGCCTCGAAATCTATTTGGAAAAGATCTTCGCTTGTCGCACTCTCTCCAGTAGCTCGGGGATTAGTGGTAGAGGATAAAGGTTTTTGATGGTAATTTTGTTAAGTTCTCTGTAATCAATGCAAGGTCTTAAGGAACCGTCCTTCATTTTAACAATAGAATATGGGAGCCCCCGCTGGGGGGGAAGATGGGCGGATGACCCATTAGCCAGATTTTCTTCTATGTAATCCTTGAGGGTTTTAAATTTCAGGCCCTGCCAAGGGGAGAATGTTTCCAAAAGGTATAGGTGCACTGGGAGAACTCTAGGGTTTGCAATCATAGGGTCGGTGTGGGGGAAGCTGGTCTGATTCTGTTTGCTCAGATGTCTGCAATTCCCTGTATTTCCGAGGGTAGCTGTAACGGTTGCGCCGCGGGTCACGGTCCCGGGACCGCGGTCGCAACCGTGTCCCCCGCGGCAGGTCCCCGGCGGGGACGGGTGCCGCCCAGCGGCCCACACTGCCGCCGTGGTGCATCCGTCCCGTCCCTCACCTGGACCGCGCTCCCGTTCGGTCCACGTCCCTGTGCCGGAATGCGCTGCGCGCGCGCTCCGTTCTTGTAGTTTTTTAAAAGGACAGTGCGCGGTAATTGGCTAATTGCCGGGGCGCTGTCCTATTTAAGTTTAGTCCCACGTCACTTCCCCGCGGGAAATCTTTGTTGCCCGTGCCTTTGTGAAAGCGTTCTGTTGTCTATTTCCCTTTTACCGTTTACCAGACCTTGCTACGTTTCTCGACTCCGAACCCTGCCGCTGCCCAGACCTTAACCCCTGTCCTCGACCACGAACCATTGCCGCCAGCCCTGACCAATACTGCCTGCTCACCACTACGATTCTTGGATTACGTTTTTGTACTCGCTGCACCTGGCTGCCGCCGCAGGCAAGTCACTTTCAGGGGGGCGACCTGGTGCCTCAAGCCGCAGCAAGGGTCCATCCCGCTTTGCGGCGGGCTCTGGTGAAAAACTGGGGGCTATTAGATTCCGTTCCCTGGCGTTGGCTTGCTATCATCGCCTGCGGTGGTCAAGCGGATACCACTACCAAGTCCGTACAGTAAGATCCAGCCAGGGATCCCGCCATGGTGCCTCTGCCAAGCATCTCGGCTATTTCGAAGGTTGTTGCCACGCTATCGAAACAAATCGCAGAACTAGGACAGCATTTGGGCCAGCTCTCTGCCAAATGATGCTTCAGCTCCTAGCATCCCCACAGCCCCCCTCCGCTGTGGTCCATATCTACATCTGCGTTCCTTTGGCCACTGTGGGACCCAAGCTTGGGCTCCCGCTACCCTCCAGCTTTGCCGGGGATCCCAAGCTCTGCCGGGGTTTCAATTACGAAAGTCTCTATGAAAGTGGAGCTGTTGGCGGATCAGTTTCCCTCGGAGGGTCAAAGGGTGGCCTTCGTGGTGAGCCTACTTTCCGGGAAGGCCCTGGCTTGGGCAACCCCCTTGGGACAGGAACGACCCTGTGACTGGGGCCTACAGTCTTCCTCCAGAATTTCCGCACGTTTTTAAGGAGCCGGCCCCGGTGCTTCCTCTGCTGAGTCCGCCCTCTTGGGCCTTCGTCAGGGCGAGTCCTTGTGGGTGACTATGCGGTTCAATTCCGTTATCCTGGCTTCGGAGCTCGCGTGGAACGATCCCGCCTCTGCGCCACCTTCAAAAGGGGTCAGTCCAGCAGGGTAAAAGACGTTTGGCAGAAAAGAGACCTCCCTTTCCTCCCTAACGAACTAATCCTCCTTGCCACTCGCTCGACATCAGGTTCACTGAAGGCGGGAAAGGGGCTTCGCCAAGAAAGAGGGTGCTTCATCTTCAGCGCCGGGAAATGCTCTCCCCTGGGTTTGCCGTGGGAGAGGCGGCTCTAGGCAGTTTCTTCCGCTCCACGTTTGTTTGATGCCAGTGGAGGTGAAGACTGACGCTGGTTCTTCGTTCGGAGTTCTGCCTTCTGGACTCGGGGTCTGCCGGGGAACTTTATCCATGCCTCTTTGGTTTTCCGTACCGCGTCCCTGTAGTCCGCCTGGAAAAAACCCTTGTCTTTTCCTCGGTTAGGGGGGTCCTCACTGATCCATCCAGTATATAACCGGACCAGTGACTCCCCGGGTGGGGGCTCTACATAAGGAGAAGATCGGGTTCAAGTCCTGTCCGTGCTTCCTCGGCGATCCTCTTGGGGCTTCCCTGGCTGAACGTCACCCCCCTACGCTGGATTGGAAGACAGGTGGGTCCTGCGTTGGGGGCCAGAATGCCAGAACCCTGCTTGGAGTTACCACGCCCGGTGCCTACCACTTCTCCGCACCCGCTTGCCGAGCTTCTGCCGGGTTTCTCCAGCTGGTACCGGGACTTTGGGGACGTATTCTCCGGAAGGAGGCTGTACGCTGCCACCCATCGGCCTTACGACTGCCCCAAATTGACCTTCTTCCAGGAACCAGTCCCCCCCGGGAAGGGTCTCCCCGCTTTCCGTACCGGAGACTCGGCCATGTCGGCCTACATTCAGGAGAACTTGCAGAAAGGGTTTCTCCGTAAGTCCTCCTCCCCAGCCGGAGCGGGTTTTTCTTCGTAAAGAAGAAGGAGGGTTTCCCCTCCGTCCGTGTATAGACTACCGGGACTCAATAAATCACCGTAATAAAAAACGCCTATCCTCTCCCGCTGATCGCTGAATTTTTTGACCGCCTGAAGGGGGCTAAAGTGTTTTTCAAGTTGGATCTGCGAGGTGCCTACAACCTCTCAGAATTGGAGGGGAAACGAGTGGAAGACCGGGTTTAATACCCGATGGACTTTTTTGAATACTCTTTAATGCCCTTTGGCTCTGCATCGCTCCAGCTGTATTTCAAAAATTTGTTACGATGTTTTTCCGGGATTCCTGTACACCTTGTTGTAGTTTTACTTGGATGACATCCTAATTTTTCCCCGAATCTTCAGCGAAACGAACCCAATGCCCCAGTTCGCGACGTCTGCGCAGAAATCGACTGTACCCCAAAGCTGGGGAAATGTTCATTCCATCAGACCAGCCTACCTTCCTCGGGTATATCGTTCAGCCAAGGGCTGAGATGGCCCCGCTAAATCTCTGCGGTTTGAATTGGCCTCGTCCTGTCGGTCTTCGGGCATCCAGCGTTTTCCTGGGCTTCGCGAATTATTACGCCATTTTATTCCCACTTCCACCTTGGTGGCTCCTATGTGGCCCTCATAGGAAAAAACGCGAACCCGGATGCTGGTCTCCTGAGACTGAGAAGGCGTTTGTTGGTCTGAAACTGCCTTCTCCACTGCACTGTTTTGGTCCGGCCTGATTCCTGAAAACCCGTTTTCCTTGGAGGGGGATGCTTTTCGGGGGGACAGTCCTCACACAGAAAGGCCCCGAGGGCAAGATTCTCACATGTGGGTTCTTCTCTAAGACCTTTTCGCCGGCGGAGCGGAAAACTATGCCATTGGGGCCCGGGGGAACTCTTGGCCATCAAGTTGGGCCCTGGAGGAGGGGCGACATTGCTGGGAGGGCTCGCCATCCCACACAATTTTTACGGACCATAAGAATTTACTGTTTCTTCAGACAGCCAGCGCTTGATTTCCCCGCCAAGCCCGATGGTCTCTCTTTTTCTCACGCTTCGACTTTCGCATAACATTTCCGACCCGCTGAGAAAAACGTCAGGCTGACGCCCTCCCGTGCCTCGGACGTGGCCGGTGAAGAAACCCGTTTTTACAACACATCATTTCTCCCGAACGGTTGGTTCACGTGGCTCCGCCAGATCTCCCGAACGTCCCTACTGGGAAGACCTTGTGCCCCCGCACTAGGAAGAGGGGTTTTTGGAATGGGCCATTTAAGCTCTCCTTGGCTGGTCTCATTCCCGGGGCACGGAAGTCCTACGCTTTGATCTCACGGCACTATGGTGGCCGACTCTAGCACGGATGTCAAGGACTTCACGGGTGCCTGTTTCAATGTGCTGGAACAAGGTCCCACGCCCCAGGCCTGCAGGTCTCCTGCTTCTCTGCCCGTGCCTTTAGATCCCCTGGACGCAATAGCCATGGATTTCATCATGATCTTCCGGGCCCCCTCTGGGAATTTTGGTCATGTGGGTGGTTACTGACCGGTTCTCGAAGATGTCCCACTTCGTTACCTCTCCCTGGTGCCGTTTGCTCCACAATTAGCCAATCATTTCTTCCGGGAAAGTTTTCCGCTACTTGGGTTACCTTCACAAATTGTCTCCGACCCCGGTTGTCCCAAATTTTTTTCCCGATTTTGGCGTGCACTATTGCTCCGTCTGCAAATCAAGCTGGACTTTTCTCAGCATTTCACCCTCAATTCCCAAAGGAGGTGGAGCGGGGTGAACCAGATTCTGGGGGATACCCACGTCACTTTGTTTCTGGACGTCAGGACAATGGGCCCCGGGTGCTCCTTGGGCCGAATTTCGTACAACCATCGCGTTGGAGGCAGCCGGCGTCTCTCCATTTTTTTGTAGTTATGGCCGCCATCGCACCCCCCCTCCCCCTGCCACTAAATTTCGGGTGTGCCCGCTGTCAACGAACAAGTTCGGGATATCAGGCCATTGGCAGGAGACGCGACGTTCCTACTTCGGGCTCTGCCGTAGAAGACTCAGGTGATAAGAGGAAAAACCCCCCCAAAATTCCTCCCCGGGGACAAAGCTTGGCTCTCCCCGAGGTACGTGCGCCTGATGGTTCCTTTGTCTCAAATTGGGCCCTCGCTTCCTGGGCCCTTCAAGGTTCTTCGGCAGTGAACCCGGTGACGAACAAGCTCTCCCTGCCTCCCTCTCTCCGAATCCAAAACGCTTTCCATGTCTCCCTCCCTTTAAACCGCTGGTCCTGAACATTCTCTCTCAGGAATGTAACTCCTTCCCAGTAGCCAAGTCCGCCCGAGTCTTTGAGGTAAAGGACATTTTTGGAGATGAAAGGGTCAGAGGGAAAGCGCTTCTTTTCCCCGTAGATTGGAAGGGCTTCGGCCCCGAGGAGAGGTCCTGGGGCCAGAATGCAACATCCTGAAACGTAACCTCCTTCTCAGGTTTCTGCATCCCAAAAGTGGGGAGGTTAAGGGGGGGGTACTGTTAACGGGTTGCGCCGCGGACCGGTCCACGGCCCCGGTCGAACCCGTGTCCCCCGCGGCAGGTCCCCGCGGGGGCGGGTTGCCGC
Source organism: Phyllomedusa bahiana (assembly GCA_025379985.1). Classification (NCBI taxonomy): domain Eukaryota; kingdom Metazoa; phylum Chordata; class Amphibia; order Anura; family Hylidae; genus Phyllomedusa; species Phyllomedusa bahiana. The sequence goes on along the minus strand of JAODAL010081455.1, from coordinate 3,897 downwards.
CGCGGGTCCACTGCGCCCGTGGCTGCATCCGTCCCGTCTCCTCAAAACCCGACCGCGCTCCCGTTTTGGTCCGCGTCCCCCGCTGGCGGAATGCGCAGTGCGCGCCCCTAGGCGCAGCGCGCGATCGTTATGTAGATTAAAGGGACGTGGCCCCGGTTAATTGGCTAATTGCGGGCGCTGTCTCTATTTAATTTTGGTCCCAACGTCCCCCTTCCCGCTGGATCTTTTTTGCCCGTTTCCTTTGTGAAAGCGTTCCTGTTAGTCTATTTGCCTTACCGTCTACCAGACCTTGCTACGTTTCTCGACTCTGAACCTCTGCCGCCTGCCCTGACCTTTTTCGCCTGTCCTCGACCACGAACATTTGCCGCCAGCCCTGACCATACTGCCTGCTCACCACTACGATTCTTGATTACGTTTTGTACCTCGCTGCACCTCGGCTGCCGCCGCAGGCAAGTCACGTCAGGGGGGAGAAAATGGTAGCCTCAAGCCGCAGCAAGCCATCCCGCTTTTTCGGCGGGCTCTGGTGAAAACCGAGGGCTACTTAGATTCCGTTCCCTGGCGTGGCTTAGCTATCATCGCCTGCGGTGGTCCAGCGGATCCACTACCAAGTCCGTTACAGTAGCTCTAATATTTTGTTCTCTTGAGCTGGATCTTCGGGGCCTTGTTCAGAGTGAGCTGAGGAAAGGTTATCCTCCGCTGGGAAGCTTATCTCCTTGTTTTCCCAGTTGATAACTGGGTTCTGTGCTTGCAGCCAGGGTAGGCCCAGGATGACAGGGAAGTGTGGAGAAGGGATCAATAGGAAAGACAGGACTTCATGATGATGGGATGTCATAAGGATCTCAAGTGGTTCCGTCTCTTGGTCCACTGAGTTCAGTGGGGATCCATCTACAGTTTATATTACCACAGGTGAGAGTTTTTTCTGAAATTTAACCCCATGCTTCTGAGCAAAGGACAGGTCCATGAAATTGCCACTTGCCCCCGAGTCTACCATAGCTGAGGTGATACCCATTGAGAGTTAACCAGGAACTTGATGGGAAGGAAGCAATGAGAGTCTTTGTTCTCTTTCTTAATATGAGGCGCCACTGATGAGATGGAATGGACAACTGCTCTTTCAGATAACTCTGTCTCTGAAGCAATGGATTCTCCATCTGAGGAGTCAGGATCCATGATGGCTGCCACCAATCTCCGTGCACGTGCACCAATCTAGGGCAGTAGATGAGGAAGTGGTCAGACTTTCCACTATAAAAGCAAAGACTTTTCTGAAGCCGATGCTCCCTTCTTTCCGTGCTCTCACGCTTTAATAGGGAAATGATTGCATAGGTCAATTCCGTAACTGTGGATCCCCCCTTGGGCCCTTGGGGAAAAGGGTGAGGGGGCCCCGTGGGCTGTTGGTATAAAAATTTTTGCGTAGCCCCCTTCCTGTGGGCTTTAGCGTGGGTATCGATTCGGAAGCAGTGTTTAAATGAAGGCATCTAAAACTAAAGGGGGCCCTCTGCCGGGAAGTTCATCTTTTCTGGCTAAAAAAGTCTTTCTAAAAAAGACAATTTTCTGAATCTTCCGTTGGTGTTGATGCCACTCTTGAACTCCATGGCTATCGGCTACAGGGTTTTTCCCCCGGTGCAAGGTAGTATTGCGCTTAGCGGTAGCCCCCGCGATTGGGGTCATCAAACTTGTCATGGCGTCGATGAAATTTTCAGGTGATTCAGCCCGGGGGTTTTGGTTTAAAATTTAAAGGATTAGCCCAGGGAATGGCTTTGTGTGTCAGCGTTTTTGTACAAGGCCCTTCGTCGTCTGTAGGAAAAAATTTCTTTGGATTTGCGTCAAAGATAGCCTACTTGATTGAGGAAAACCCGGAAATTGTGCGATTTTCCGCCGAATCTGAAGGGGGCGCAAATACGGGTCATGACAGGGACCGATGGGGGGTAAAAGCTTGTTCTCCAGGTGGATATTGGTCGGGGGAATTTGGAATTGTTTGTCCATAAATTGGATATTTGGCCGTTTTGGGGGTCACATTTGGTTTCAACATTTCATTCGGGCGCATGTTAGCCTTGCGTCTGAAGCTGCTTGATGTAACTTCCGTTCCCAGTCCCCCGCGAACTCCATTTTTATGGCCTTTAGTATCTGTCATGTTACTGTGGTACAGTGGAATCCCCAAGGGAGGAAAAAGGTTTGAACACAGCGAAGGGAAATGCAGCTGGAAAAGAAGGCAGAGATGGAGACTGATCCAGAGAGGTAGGAGGCGCGCGGGTAGGTACGTAGGATCAGAAGTTGAAGGAGACCGCAAAGGTGAAGAACAAACAGGAAGGAAATTTCCGACTATGGGAAACTGCAACGGAGTTTAAACAAAAATTCTAAACAGGGAAAGTCGGTTGAGGAGTTTATATGGGTGCCCAAAGGAAACAAGATGGCTCCCAGCGAGACACATCCACCATTTGATGAGGGCAAACAATTTAGAAAGTTATAGCAGGAGAAAAATACATGAGATTAATGAGGGGAGGTATCAGGAGACTAAGGAGGTAGGGGGGGGAGGTTAGGTGGGAATTACTGCGGGGATCAGGAGTTAGGGTAGAGGTATGGGGGGAAGGTTATGGTGGAATTAAATGAGGGTAGGGTATAAAGGAGTTAGGGCAGAGATGTTTGGGGAGGAGGTTATGGATGGAGTTTTCATGAGGGGAGGTATCAGGGATAAGGGTTGGGTTGGGGGAGAGGTTTTAAAGGAGATTACATGGGGAGGTATCAGGAGATTAGGGTAGAGTGTTGGGGGGACGGTTATTTTTGGAGATTACTGAGGGGAAACCTTGGGAATTGGGGTTGAGATGTAGGGGGAAAGGTTATGGATGGAGAGAAACAAGGGGGAGGATCAGGAGATTGGGCAGAGTATATGGGGGGGGGTTTGGATGGAAATTAAATGAGGGGAGTATAGGAGTTGAGTAGGATGTATGGAGGGGAGGTTATGGGGGGTTTTCATGAGGGGACAGGTTAGGGTGGGTTACAGAGGGAGGTATCAGGAGATGGGGTGAGATGTAAGGGGGGAGGTAGGATGGGGAGATTACATGGGGGGACAGGTTAGGAGGGGTTTTACATGAGGGAGGACAGGAGTTTAGGGTAAAAATGTAAGGGGGGAGGTTTGGGTGGAGAATAAAATGAGGGGGGGGTATCAGGAATTAGGGTAGGTGTATGGGGGGAAGGTTATGGGGGAGATTAATGGGGAAGTTTAGGGAATTAGGACAGAGAGTGGGGGGGGGAAAGGTTTAGGAGGGTTATTACATGAGGGAGGTATCAGGAGATTGGGTAGAGATTATGGGGAAGGTTAGGATGGAGATTACTGAGGGGTTATAGGATATTAGGGTAAGATGTAGAGAGTAGGGGGGGGAGGTTTGGATGGTTATTACATGAGGGGGGTATCGGAATTAGGGTGGGAATGTAGGGGGGGGGAAAGGGGTTTTGGAGGAGTGACAAGAGGGGAGTTATGGGAGATTCGTTTTTGAAAAAAACGTAAAAAAGGTTTTAAATTTTTTTTTCTGCCCACAGGCTTGTTCTTTTCAAATAAAAAAAAAAGCAAAGGTAAAATAAAAAAAATTAGGGGATGGGGAAAAAGAAAGAAGACAGAAATAAAAAGAAAAAGATAAAATTTAAGGGGAAGAAAATAAACACCCAAATTTTTTTACTTTAAAAAAACTTTTTCTACAAAAATTCCTTCTCTGTGCAAGAAGGGAGTATTTGTTCTTTTCAAAATACTGTTTCCCCATAATAACCGCAACCCATCCCATGTAGGGCCAAAATTGGATAGGAGATTTTCTGGTGAGGGGGTTAAAGTGTGGCCAAAATCTTCAAAACTGTTGGGACAGGGGGAGTAAGTGCATTGTTGTTAAAGAACCCGTTGATGGAAAAAAATTT
>JAODAL010081454.1:0-11901 GCA_025379985.1 Phyllomedusa bahiana | reverse complement strand
CGGCCCACTGTCTGACCACATGCTGTGTGGCTGCCGCCGTGACCCCACTCTCTGTCACTAATGTTGCCAACTGTGCTCTCAGCTTGTGTTTTTTCCAGCTTTCACTGGCATGACTTTATCAGGCTAATTCCCGCTTGAGTTTTTTCGTCAGTTTTGCCCTCTTAAGTGCCCAGGGAATTTTATAGTGAAGCGATTCTAAGAGCAGTGGCAGTCATCTGCGTGTCATAGTAAAACACAACATTGTATGAAGACCAAACCAAGCTCCCTCTGCATATTTAAGCATGGCACAACGTTTTACAGCACCCTGCAGGCTCTGGGCAGCCTGGAAATAGCTGTTTGTAAAGCAATTCGTGCCGAAGTAACTCGGCCGAAACAAATTTTGTTGGAATAATTGCGCGAAGTGACGAATCGAATTTTTGAGAAATTCGTTCCATCTCTAGTTGGTTATTTAACTGGTGCAAAAACCACCTTTTCTTATCCGTATAACTTTTTAAATAGCTTTATTGCACGTGGTGCGGCTCAGTACTTTTCAAAGAGCCACCTTGTACTTAAATTTGGATACAGAAATTTTGTAGTAACTGTTGGTGTATTTCATTGGTGCAAAAACCACCTTTTGTTATCCGTATAACTTTTAAATAGCTGTATTGCACGTGGTGCGGCCCAGTTTTGTTCAAAGAGCCACCTTGTACTTAAATTTGGATACAGAAATTTTCTAGTAACTGTTGTTGTATTTCATTGGTGCAAAAACCACCTTCTTATCCGTTATAACTTTTAAATAGCTGTATTGCATGTGGTGCGTGCGCCCAGTTTATTGCAAAGAGCCACCTTGTACTTACATATGGATACAGAAATTTTGTAGTAACTGTTGGTATATTTAATTGGTGCAAAAACCACCTTTTCTTATTCGATTATAACTTTTAAATAGCTGTATTGCACGTGGTGCGGCCCAGTACTTTACAAATAGCCACCTTGTACTTAAATTTGGATACAGAAATTTTGTAGTAAACTGTTGGTGTATTAAATTGGTGCAAAAAAACACCTTTTGTTATCTGTATACCTTTTAAATAGCTGTATTGCAGGTGGTGCGGCCCGTTTTGTTCAAAGAGCCACCTTGTACTTAATTTGGATACAAAAATTTTGTAGTAACTGTTGGTGTGTTTCATTGGTGCAAAAACCACCTTTATTATCCGTGTAACTTCAAATATCTGTATTGCACGTGTTGCGACCAGTTTTGTGTACTTAATTTGGATACAGACATTTTGTAGTAACTGTTGGTGTATTTCATTTGTTCAAATAACATCTTTTCTTTTCCGTATAACTTTAAATAGCTGTATTGCACGTGGTGCGGCCCTAGTATTTTTGAAAGAGCCACTTTGTACTTAAATTTGGATACATAAATTTTGTAGTAACTGTTGGTGTGTTTCATTGGTGCAAAAACCACCTTTTGTTATCCGTGTATCTTTCAAATATCTGTATTGGACGTGGTGCGACACAGTTTTGTTCAAAGAGACACATTGTACTTAAATTTGGATACAGACATTTTCTAGTAACTGTTGGTGTATTTCATTGGTGCAAAAAACATCTTTTCTTATCTGTATACCTTTTAAATAGCTGTATTGCAGGTGGTGCGGCCCAGTTTTGTTCAAAAAGCCACCTTGTACATAAATTTGGACACAGAAATTTTGCAGTAACTGTTGGTATATTAAATTGGTGCAAAAAACATCTTTTCTTATCCGTATAACTTTTAAATAGCTGTATTGCATGTGGTGCTGCCCAGTATTTTTCAAAGAGCCACCTTGTACCTAAATTTGGACGCAGAAATTTTGTAGTAACTGTTGGTGTATTTCACTGGTGCAAAATCCAACTTTTGTTATCCGTGTAACTTTCAAATAGCTATATTGCACATGGTGCGACCCAGTTTTGTTCAAAGAGACACAGTGTACTTAAATTTGGATACAGAAATTTTGTAGTAACTGTTGGTGTATTTCATTGGTTCACAAACCACCTTTTGTTATCCATATAAACTTTAAATAGCTGTATTGCACCTGGTGCGGAACAGTTTTGTTCAAAGAGCACACTTGTACTTAAATTTGGATTCAGAAATTTTCTAGGTAACTGTTGGTGTATTTCATTGGTGCAAAAAACCACCTTTTCTTATCGTGTAACTTTTAAATGCTGTATTACACGTGGTGGGCCCAGTTTTTTACAAAGAGCCACCTTGTACATAAAATTGGATACAGAAATTTTTGTAGTAACTGTTGGTATATTTATTGGTGCAACAACCATCTTTTCTTATCGCCTAACTTTTAAATAGCTCTGTAACGGGTTTGGTGGATTCGCTGGACCAACGCAAGGGGATGATAGCTAAGCCAGCCAGGGGAAGGAGTCTAAGTAGCCCCGGTTTTCACCAGGCCCGCCGCAAAGCGGGATGGACTTCCCTGCGGCGTGAGGCTACCAGGTCTTTTACCCTAAAGGGTGACGGTTTTGCGATGGCGGCCGGGATACGCGTGGTCCAAAAATCGTGATCCAGAGACACAGTCAGGGAAGGCAAAAAGGTCAGGGCAGGCGGCAGAGGTTGTGGTCAGGAACAGGCAGACGGTCAGGGGAGGCGGCAAACAGGCAAGGTCGGGAACGTAAGCAGGCGGACTGGTACATGGGTAATCAGGACGGAACAGCAATACACTCTAGAAGCAAGGTAAGCACACCAACAAACTGGCAGAGAGTGCTGGGGGCGTATACCTTATATAGAACCAGCGTTCCTCAATAATCAATTAACGGCGCGCTGGCCCTTTTTAAAACCAGTCCAGCCCTGTGCGCGCGCCTTAAGCAACGGGCACGCCCCACGCGGTTGTCAGAGCCGGAGACAGGAGCGGGATGGTAAGTACGGGGGTTTCCTGCCCAGAGGCAGAAGGACCCACGGTGCGGGCCGAGCGCCGTGACAGTACCCCCCCAGCCCTCCCCTCTTCCTTTGGAATTAGAAGGGAGATCAGGGGACAGGTTGGCCTCAGGTTCCATGAACACTCCTCCGGACAAAGCCCTTCAGTCAATAAGGAAGAACCCCTTTTCCCCTCACCGTCTTTCCGCCGCACCTCCTTGACCTCAAAGATGTTATCAGTATTAGCAACAGGAGAAGGTGAGACAGATTTACGGGGGAAGCTGTTCAGCACCACGGCTTGAGGAGGGACACGTGAAACCGCCGTTCGAGATACGTAGAGTCGGGGGCAAGCGGAGCTTATAGGGACTGGGTTCAGACGCCGAAGTACCAAAGGGCCAAGTGTTTGGGACCCAACTTGTAATTAGGGGACCTTTTAAAGCGGATTTTACTTTGCGGATATCCAAACCCCGTCGCCTGGCTTTAAATAGGGGCGGGGGCCTACGATACCTGTCAGCAGGGGGTTGGTGCGGGGGAGAGGTCGTTAGCAGGGCATGTCGTGTGAGCCGCCAGAGAGCCTTGATGTCCTTTACTTGGGATCCCACGGAGGGACAAGAGACGAGGAGCCCGGGGAGAGGTGTTGCGGGGATGTAACCCAAAAATGACAAAAAAAGGGGGAGGCCCCAGCGGATTCCGAATCTAAAGAGTTATAAGAAAACTCTGCCCAGTGGAGGAAAGGGCGGACAGTTATCCTGACGACGCGGACACAAAGTTTCCGCAAGTAGGTGCCCAACACCTGGTTAAACCCTCTCTACCTGCCGTTAGTTTGAGGGTGGTATGCAGATGAAAAATCCAGCTGGGAAACTGCAACTGACAGCACAAAGCCGCCAAAATTTGGCAATTAAACTGGACTCCCTGTCAGAGACAATATGTAACGGGAGACCGTGCAAATGGAAAACATGATGGAAAATGTTGGGCCAGCTGGGGGGCAGAGGGTAACCCAGGCAGTGGGATAAAGTGAGCCATTTTGGGAGAAACCGATCGGTCACCCCCCAGATGACCTTTGTTTCCAGATGAGGGCGGGAGTCTGTGACAAAGTCCATGGCGACATGGGTCCAGGGTTTTTCGGCACAGGGAGAGGCAGCAGGAGGCCCGGGGGTTTGAGGCGGAGAAACCTTATTTCGGGCACAAGAGGAGCAGGCCAGCACAAAGTCCCTGACATCTTGAGCAAGGGTGGGCCACCAGTAATATCGGGGAAACCAGCTGAAGAAACTTATGGACTCTGGATGCCCAGAAGTTCGGGAAGAATGTCCCCACCTCAGGATTCTGAACCGCAAGGCAGGGCGGACAAAGGTCTTCCCCGGAGGTAGATGTTTAAGACCCACAGGGGCTGCCATGAGGAGACGTTCTTGAGGAATTATGTGTTGCAAAAGCGGTTTCTGAGCCCACAGTAGAAGCATAACTGTCTCAGGCGACGCTGTGCAAGTATTCTTCCTGGGACAATGGGGCTTCTCAATACGTATGGATTCATCCTCCGGAACTTTGGCAGAGGTAGAGGAGCCAAACGTGGTAGCCGGCGTGGACGGGCGACCTCCCGTTGAAGATGGAGCTCTTGTTGTCTCTCGCAAACGGAATGTCTATTCGGGAAGCCAAATGAATCAGTTCATCCAGCGTGGATGGCAGGTCCCAACAGCGACCTCATCTTAATATGGCCCGAGAGACCTTGCAGAAGGTCGGCAGCAAGGCCTCATTATTCACTTCAATTCCGGATCAGGGTGCGGAACTGCACGGGAGTAGTGAACCACTGTGGAGTCGCCCTGACAGAGACGGAGCAAAGCCTGAGGAGGTGCGGCCATGTTCCTCGAAGACGTTGCGGAACCCTGGAGAAAGGCTTGTAGATTTGCCGTCTGCGGATCTCCTCGGTCCCATAGCGGGGTGGCCCAAGCCAAGGCGTCCCCCGACAAGGGGCTAATAACAAAAGCCACCTTAGCCCGCTCGGTGGGGAAATGGTGACCCAAAATCTCCAGGTGGATGGAGCATAGACTGATGAAGCCACGGAATTTCCTGGGATCGCCATCATAGCGTGACGGAAGCGGCAGTTGCAGAGAAGGTCCTGGTACGGGCGCAACTGGTGCTGGCGAGGCGGCGGCCGCCGCAGGCAGCGGTAGATGGGCAGCAAGGTTCTGCATCATGGCTGCTAGCTGGTCAATACGCTGGCACTGCTGGGCGACAGCGTCGAGAGTCCGGAGAACGGGCAAGGGTACCCTGGCGGAAATCCACGGCCAATTTTGTACTGTAACGGGTTTGGTGGATTCGCTGGACCAACGCAAGCGATGATAGCTAAGCTACGCCAGGGAACGGAGTCTAAGTAGCCCCGGTTTTCACCAGAGCCACGCCGCAAAGTGGGATGGACTTGTTGCGGCATGAGGCTACCAGGTCGTTACCCCTGACGTGACTGGCTTGCGATGGTGGCCGGGGTACAGCGTGGTACAGAATCGTGATCCAGAGACGCAGTCGGGGACAGGCAGAAGGTCAGGGCAGGCGGCAGAGGTTCGTGGTCAGAGACAGGCAGACGGTCAGGGCAGGCGGCCCCAAAACAGGCAAGGTCAGGAAACATAAGCAGGTGGACTGGTACATGGGGTAATCAGGACGGAACAGCAATACACTCTGGACGCAAGGTAAGCACACCAACAAACTGGCAGAGAGTGCTGGGGGCGTTTACCTTATATAGAAACCAGCGTCTCTCAATAATCAATTAACGGCGCGCTGGCCTTTAAATCCAGTCCAGCCGTCGCGCGGTGTGCCTTAAGCAACGGGCCACGTGCACGGCGGTTGTCAGAGCCGGAGACAGGAGCGGGGGACTGGTAAGTACGGGGTTTCCATGCCCAGAGGCAGAAGGACCACGGCTCGGGGCAAGCCGCCGGCACCCGCGCCGGACCCCGTAAGCGCCGGGGGGACGGCCGCGGCGAGCCGCGGCGCCGAGCGCCGTGACAAGCTGTATTGCACGTGGTGCGGCCCAGTACTTTTCAAAAGAGCGACCTTGTACTTAAATTTTGATACAGAATTTTTCTACTAACTTTTTGTGTATTTCATTGGTGCAAAAAAAAAACACCTTTTGTTATGTGTATAACTTTTAAATTGCTGTATTGCACGTGGTGCGGACCCAGTCATGTTCAAAGAGCCACCTTGTACATAAATTTGGATATAGAAAATTTTTTAGTAATCTGTTGGTATATTTAATTGGTGCAAAAACCATCTTTTCTTATCCGAATAACTTTTAAATAGCATGTATTGACACATGGTGCGGCCCAGTTTTGTTCAAGAGCCACATTGTACATAAATTTGAATATAGAAATTTTGTAGTAACTGTTGGTATATTTAATTGGTGCAAAAAACCACCTTTGCTTTTACTTGTATCCTTTATATAGCTGTATTGCACATGGTGTGGCCCAGTTTTGTTCAAAGAGTCACATTGTACTTAAATTTGGATACAGAAATTTTCTATTAATTGTTGGTGTATTTTATTGGTGCAAAAAACCACCTTTTCTTATCCGTATCACTTTTAAATAGCTGTATTGCACGTGGTTTCAATTTTTCTAGTAACTGTTCTCCTTTGTCATTTCTGCAAAAAACACAATTTCTCTTCCGTTTAACTTTTGGATAGTTTTATTGCACTCGGTGAATCTCTAGTTTGGCGCAGATAGCGCACTTGTATGATAGTTTGTTGATAAAATATCAATTCCTGTCCTACTGGGCAGTTGTAAATCTCTAGGGATGAAGGAAGAACACTGTTGATTTGGTCTAACGGTTTTTCCACCAGAACGCATTTCAAAGGTATTCGATAGAAACAATTATGGTTCTAATACTAATTAGCTGGTGGAACTTAGAGGGCTTAAAGAATATCTGTGATCTGCTGCCTTTGCAGTACAGTTTCACAAGACTGTGAAAAACTTTTCTTACCTTTTTGATTTTTATCTTTCTGAACATGGAGCAAACTTACAGGTAGTAAGCGAGCAAAGAGGGGTGTAGGACATGGAGGTAGAGATTACGAGGAGAAGGTGCTCCTTCCGGTGCGGGGGACAACACGCAAACCAGCGCATCGTCGATTGCGGGACCATCAGTCCTGTCATCGCTGGGTCGGTGCTCTGTGAATCTCAGTAATGAACAGCGTCGCCAATCTGTTCTTCAGTGGTTAATGCAACCTGCATCCAGCAGTCTTACCTCCTCGTCCTTCCAGTCATGACCACATATGTCGTCATCGTCATCATTGTCAGCATCCATTCAACATGAAGCTAAGGCAGCCCAAATGTCAACCCATGTACCCACCACTGTGTGTAATCCATTTTCTGAAGACCTCGTTGATGACAAAATGTGGTTGGGGTCAGAAGGCATTTCAAAAGATCAAGAGGCCAAAGAGGATGATTTTGTCTGCTCTGACGCCCAATCGCTGATGCCATCAGAGGAGGAGAAGGAAGCCGGTCAATCGGCAAAAATTCCCGGCGATCGCCAACACCTTGCAGTGCTTGTTGCTTTTAGCCCGCAGCTCCAGGATGTAGAATGTCAGGACGATGAAGTCACCTGTGTTGATGATGATGATGACATTGCGGATCCAACGTGGTCTTTTCGGCAGAATTTGCTTGCGAGCGCTTCATCACTGGACGAGGAGGAAGACGATGGGGTAGTGTCAGTACGGGTCCTGGCTCAAAAAGGGAGAGGGTGGTCGCACAAGTCCTCTGAGATTAATCCGCCAGCCATGATCAGCGGAAACATGAAACACCGCTCCTCGCTTATCGCCATCGAAAAAGGTCCAGGCCCTCTGAAGCCTGGGCCTTTTTGATCAAGCCTCTGATTCACCTAGCGATGTCATATGCCGCCTTTGCCGTAAACACTTTTAGTAGACGGAAGAATCTTAGGTGTTTAACCCCACCAACATGTCTGGTCACATGCAGCGAATGCATGAGTTGAAATGGAGGGAACACTTGGCCAAAAATGGCCACACTGATCCCGGGCTTCCAAACCCTGTCACAACCTTTGTCTCCGCCTCCTCCTCCTTCGCCACGACCAAGCGTTCCTCAGCTGCCCATGTCTCTCAGTGTCATGAGCAAGGATCAGCCTCCGCTTCAGCCTCCACCGTCGCCCGAGAACCACCATCACTGCCAGAGACCATCCTACCCCGTCTAATTCCACCAGTTTGACCTGCACGCCGTACAGCGGCCAGTCTATCAGCCAGCCTTCTATCTACCAGGTTTGCGAGTAGAAGAAACACTTTAACCCAAACCATCCCAAAGCCAGTCGGCATTGCCAGGCTTTTGGCCTTGGAAATGTTGCCTTTCCATCTGGTGTGGGTTCCACCACATCATGGCCCTTGCCTGCCCCCGATACCAGATGCTGAGCAGGCATTTCTTTTCAAGAAAAGCCGTCCCTGCCCTGGCCAGCCAGTGTCATCTAAAATTTCAAGCGCGTTGTCTGCATCCGTGTCTGGCAAAGTCCATCTGACCACCAATGCATGGACTAGTATGCACGGCCAAGGTCGCTATATCTCTGTGACAGCTCACTGGGTGAGCTGGGTGGATATCTCTGGTGGGGACGGTGGCTCTCAAGCTCGACGCATGCTCTTCAAAACCGCAGGGATGGTGCAGGGTTCTTTCCCCCAAGGTCCACTGGTAGCATCACATGCCCAGAGAAAACAAGCCGTGTTGAAATTAATCTGTCTTGGGGGACCGTCAACACACAGGTTAGGAGCTGTGGACGGCTCTTCGCAACGAGACCGAGCGCTGGCTGGGTGACAAGAACCTTGTGCCAGGCAATGTGGTATGCGATAAGGGTCGAAATCTCCTGGCCGCCCTTAAGATCAGTAGGTTGGAGCACATCCCTTGCCTGGCACACGTCATGAAGTTTGTCGTCCAGAATTTTCTAAAGCGCTACCCGGGTCTGGACTGCCTGTTGAGGAAGGCTTGAGGTCTGAGCTCACACTTCCGCCATTCGCCCCCTGCTTCGTCCCGGCTGGCTGGGTTACAGCGTCAGCTCGGCCTCCCCATCAACCATCTCATTGTTGACGTGGCAACATGCTGGAATTCCACCCTTCACATGCTCCAGCGATTGTGGCAGCAGTGCAATGCCATTACGCAGTACGAAGTGACACATGGCCTGACAAGCAGCGGTGCGGACCTATAACCGAGAGTGGTGGCAGGTGAAAGAGCTCTGCACTATCCTTGCCAGTTTTGAAAAAGCCACCAAAATGGTCAGTGCGGACAATGCCCTTGTCAGAATGAGTATTGTGGTGCTCTTAGTTCTGGAACGATCGTTAAACACTCTGAAACATCAGGTCCCACCAGCGACAGAGGAGGAGACGGACACAAATGCGGACACGGAGCCTTTCTCTCCGTTGAATCCAGAAGGCCCGACAGTTTCACAACTTTATCGGTCTTCATTATGCAGTGGATCGGGGTCCAGGGCTGGTGCAAGGCGACGCCTCAGCTCTCAGGGTACAGCATCTGAGGCGAGTCAGGGCTGTGTTGAAGCTGAGGCGGAGGAAGCGGAGGAGGAGGATGAGGTATTCCTGGACACCGACGTTACCAATGTCCCTGCCTTGGAAAGAGGTTGGCACAGATTTGAGGCGAAGGAGGAAGATGAGGAAGATCAGTTTGCTAGTGTCCCTCGACCCAGAGGCTTTGGAAATCAAGGCTCCATCTCTCACATGAGTGCTTGGATGCTCTATTTTCTCCAACATGATCCTCGCATTAAGGCCATCAAACTGAACAACAGTTACTGGGTGGCCACTCTCCTCGATCCCCGGTATAAAGCAAAACTCAGCACTTTCCTTCCACCCCCCAAATAGAGAATAAAATGCAGGAATTGGAGACTGTGCTGATTGATCAACTGGAGACATCTGTTGCGTCTGCTTCACGTTCTTCAAATGTCATGGTGGAACAACATCAGCAACGTGACAGCAGTAGAGTGCCAAGTAGCAGCAGCAGGCATTGTGGCAGAAGCCTAATGGGTGACCTCTGGCAATCCTTATTTACCATCTCACCAACGCATGTAATGCAGGGCACACATACAACACATAGAGACCGGCTTAAGATCATGGTGCTTGACTATCTGCGTCTCAACACTGATGTTTTTGGATATGTTCCGGACACAATCGACTTCTGGTATCCAAAATGGATGAATGGCCCGAGCTTGCTCGTCATGCCATAACTGCAGCTCGTCATGCCCGGCAGCCAGTGTCATATCTGACCCAACCTTCAGCACAGATGGAGGAGTCATTACAGACAAACGATCCGGCTTTCCACAGATAATGTGGATCGTTTGACTTTCATCAAGATGAATCAGGCATGGATCTCTGATGATGTTGTGGCCCCAAATTTCCGAGGTCACCGATTAGATGCTGGTCTACTTTACATTCCGCTTCCAAAAGAAATGGTCCTCTTAAATTTTTTTTTATTTTATTTTAAATGATCATTTCCTACTGCATATTTTATTCTCAGTTCCCAAAAGGTCATTTTGCTGGTTTTGCGGTGAGGAGACTGTAAAAGATACCAATTGTACATGGTTTTATGAAAAAAAAACATATTCCGTTTACTCGCTTCTTCATTAAAATTTTTTGCAACGTCAATGGTTTTGGGGTCATGGTGCTGTGAGATACAGCTATAATCAAGGTCCTTTGGAACAGAAATGTGGCTTCTAAGTGGCATTTCTCCCTCACAATTTTTAACAGTGGCTGAGAAGTCATTTTTAGAATTTTTTGGGTCATGCTGCTGTGAAATCCAGCTATACTACAGGTCCTATTTTAAAAAATGTGGTTTCTAACAGACATTTGTTCTTTACAATTGCCAAGAGTGGCCTAATGGTCATTTTTTGAATTTTTGGGGGCATGTTGCTGTGAAATACAGCTATAGTACAGGTCCCATTATAAGAAATGTGGTTTCTAACAAACATTTATTATTCACAATTGTCAAGAGTGGCCAAAGGGTCAAATTTTGAAATGTATGGTGCTGTCAAAACAGGAATAGGTAGGACACTGTTAATGGACACATATTGCAAAATGACTTGTTTTTGCAAGATCTCTAACATAGCTAGCAATCCCTATCGTGAGACAACCCATTTAATACAACTAAAAAAAAAAAAGAGAAACAAAGATGTGGTGGGATTCCATCCTATTTTAATAATGTGTTTTCTAGAATTAAACTACTAAAAAACTTGCATGTACAAAATAGCTGGTACAAACTAAACGTGGAGAAAACCAAATTTATTATCTTCCCACTGTCCCACTCTATCCCTCAACCTGATCTCTCTATCACTGTCAATGGCCACATTCTCTCACCAGCACCACAGGTCCGCTGCCTTGGGATAACCTTTGACTCTAATCTGGCCTTCAAACCGCATATCCAAACCTTCACTTCTGCCTGTCACCTCCATCTAAAATATATTTCCCGAATCCGCTCATTTCTTAACTCTGAAAGCACAAAAATGCTGGTCCATGCCCTCGTCATCTCCCGCTTAGACTATTGCAACATTCTCCTCTGTGGCCTCCCATCTAGCCCTCTCGCTCCCCTCCAAACCATCCTTAACTCTGCTGCCCATCTGATTCACCTCTCTCCTCGCTACTCCCCTGCGTGTCCCCTCTGCCTATCCCTTCACTGGCTACCCATTGTCCAGTGAATCCAGTTCAAGCCAGCAACCTTGACCTACAAGGTCCATAATCTCTTCCCTCCATATATCTCTGCCTTAATCTCTAAATACCTCCCCTCACACAACCTCCGCTCCTCACAGGACCTTCTCCTCTGCTCTCCTCTTATCACCTCCTCACATAACCATCTCCAAGACTTTTCTCATGCTTCCCCCACACTCTGAATCTCACTGCCTCAACACCTCAGACTCTCCCCCTCTCTCGCTAGCCTCAAACGTAACCTGAAAACCTACCTTTTCAGGATTGCATATAACCAACATTAATAATAATAATAATAATAATCTTTATTTCTTTGGCCCCCAAATAAAAAAGGGGCACTTTTCAAAAATTTAAGGGT
>JAODAL010081453.1:0-11901 GCA_025379985.1 Phyllomedusa bahiana | reverse complement strand
TAGGACGTACCATTTGACTTTTTTGGGGATGTTAATTTCAGTTCCCCACCCTTTTTTTGGGTGTAATAATGAGGGTTTTGTTGCTCCCCCATAACTTTTAAATGGTAATCGTCATAATCGATGCTCACTATCGAAAAACCTTATCGATAGCGGCCGACTATCGACTATCGATCGATCTCGATAGCCAACGCAATGGCTCAACACTAGCCAGGAGGAGAAATAGGAAAAGATGGGAACCTGAGGGCGTAGGTGGGAAGAGGGATTGAAACAGGAGCAAAACATCAGGATCGTTCCGGAGGCTCAGTCCTGTAATTGAGTGTATAAGCTCTAGAATTTGTATCCAAAAGGGCGGGAACCCTCAGGGCAGCCCCACAATATGGGACATGGTACCCACATTTGCTTGACATCGCCAGCTTATGTTAGTAACCCCCGGGGAAAGAGAGAATGTAAAGGCCGGGACCTATACCAGCGCGTAACAATTTTGTAATTGATTTTCCTGGGCTTTTACTGAGACAGATGATTTGTGGGAGAGGAAGAATATTTTCTCCCAGTCCTCCATCTCGATGGACCCTCCCAGCTCCCTCTCCCAACTCGCCTGAAAGGGAAATTCACCCACTGCAGGGGGCTGTAATAAACCATAGATCCTTGACAGGACATGTGCCCCAGGGGAGCCCTGCAGACACCACTCCTCAAATGGTTTAAAGGGGGCCTGTGTAAGTCCAAGGGGACTTGAGGGCAGAATATAGACTTCAAAAGCTAAATAGAAAGTAAAACCTAGAGAAGTTTGTTTTTTGTGGTGCCCACCCACAAGTTCTTGGTAAGTCTTAATGGAGGTCTCAGTAAGCCCCTTCTCAAAAAATATAGAAGGCGGGGCAAGACCCAGCACCCCAATCAGCGCCGCCTCCACTGATTTTGGTACTGCCGGGTTACCTCTCATAGGTGTACATGGGCCTCCTGGGCTAAACAGAGTCATTTTTTTGATGGATATTTCCTACAAACTGAATAGAAGTCCTAGTCACCAATGGAACACGCTAAAACAAGTTTTTTTGGGAAATAGGTAGCTGGAAGCCAGGTAGTGCTGACACTGGGGCCCCGTACATTAGCGACTCAAGCAGTACCCAAAGTTTCTTAGGTACAGTCGAAAAAGAATCCAGAACTCGGGCCATTGTTGCTGAGAGATAGTATGTTTGGAGATCGGGGAGGGCGTGGCCCCCGTCTGTCGTGGGCCTCGTGAGGGTAGAGTACGCCAACCTTGGGCTTTCTGGGCCCAAAAAAAATTTCGAAATCAATTTGCGGGGGGGCAATGAAGAAAGGCTTAGGCAGCACTACTGGGACGGTTTGAAATAGGTAAAGAAGGCGTGGGAGGACATTCATTTTTATAATGTTAATACGCCCAAACCAACTGAAATCCTTCTTATCCCACTTCAAGAGATCACAACTCAACGTGCTGAGCATAGGCGCAAAGTTCAGGTCATATATCTTTTCCATGCGTGCAGGGATATGCACCCCCAATTTATTTGAAGGAAGACTGGAACCACAGAAGGGGAAAGAGGACCTCAACTGTCGCAGAAGTTCATCCGGTACATAAAAGCTTAAAGCTACACTCTTGGACATTTTAAATTTTTATGCTGGCTAAAGGAGCCATATTGTTGCAGGGTTCAAAACTGCTGCCGGTAATGACTCCAGGGCTCTGTAAGGTAGATAACAGGTCGTCCGCGAATGCCGAACACTTCACTTGTCGTCCGCAATTCGGAAAACCCTGTATAGATTCATTCCGCTCTAATAGCTTGCAGGAGGTTTTTCCATTGCCAATATGTAGAGAAAGGGGAGACAGAGGGCATCCCTGCCTGGTACCATTGCCTATTACAAACGAGAAGAAGCTCCCGTTTACTCTAATTTGTGCTTGAGGGGAGTGATAGAGGGCAGATATCCGTTTAAAAACATTGCCGGTCCCAGGCCCATAGATTTCGTACCCCATGAAAGAAAGACCATCAACCGGTAAAAACGCCTTTTTCGGCATCCAGTGAGAGTAAGACACAGGGAAGATTGATAAAAATGGATATGTTGAAGGATGGTGAATGTTTTCAAGGTATTATCCCTCGCCTCCCTGGAGGGAACAAACCCAACCTGGTCTAGGTGTATAATTGAATCCAGGAATGGGCTAAGTCGAAGTGCAATCATTTTGGCGAAGAGTTTAGCATCCGTTTTTTATAAGGGAGTTTGGGCGGTAACTCGGGCATAGGTTAGGATCCTTACCCTCCTTCGGAATTACAGTAATAAAAGCCTGTAAGAAAGCAGGGTTAAAAAGGAGAGCCCTGAGATACTTCATTGAAAGCTTCTAAGAGTGGGGCCGAAAGCTCGTCCCCAGGGTTTTATAGAAGATAGCAGTATAAGCCACCCGGGGCCCGGACTTTTCCCCAGTAGGGAGCCCCGTTATTGCCCTTTTGATTTCTTCCGACCCAAACGGCTCTTCCAGGGAGGCGAGGGATTGAGGATCTAGTGGGGGCAGGGCTGTAGAGGAAAGATAATGTTGCAAAGTTACCCCCAGGTCCCCTGGATCCGCAGCGCCATCAGGAGGGGGGAGATTGTATAATCCTGTATAGTATGAATGGAATTCTTTCAGGATTTCCCTGGTGAGGTGAACCAGGCGGCCACTCGAGCTTTTGATGGGGGGATGAACAAAGAGGCTGTTTATCCCGCAAAGCACGGGGCCAAAAAATCTACCGGGTTTATTACTCCATGTATAAAAGGAACTGGAGCAAAGCTGGCGGTAGCGTTTATGCTTATGTTCCATTAGCTGCAAGACCTCGTGGCGGGTAAGTATCAAATCCCTGAGGTCTGACTCCAGTCCCGAAGACTTATGGACAGCTTCAAGGTCATTCAGTCTCTGCAAGAGGGCTTTCAATTTGTGCGACCTCTCTCTCTTAAGTCTTGCCCCGTGTTTTATGAGGACGCCACGCAGGACCGCCTTTAAAGCTTCCCATTTAATCTGGGGGAGAGTGTCGTCGTCAGAGTGTACCTGACGAAAAGAATCAATCTCTTTTTTTAGATCCGAGAGGCAAACCGAGTCAGACAGCAGAGATTCGTTCAACCTCCAGGAAAACGGAGGCTTATTGTAATGGGGAAGAATTAGGTCACAATGCACTGGGGCGTGGTCTGAGTGTATGATATTTCCAATGAAGGAGTGGGAGATCTGCGGGAGTAAGGAATGAGTCGGGAGTATATAGTCTATCCTGCTATAAGATTTATGAGGGTGAGAAAAAAAAGTGTAGTCTCTATCATGAGGGTGGAGGAGGCGCCAGACATCTATCAGTTGCATGTCACGGAGCATTCCACCCATCCTTTCCCAGGGGAACTCAACGTCATGGTGGGAGCGACCGCTCGAAGTATCCACTGACGGGTTAAGTGCCAGATTAAAGTCACCACAAAGAATAAGCTGTTCCCTGGGCAAAAAACCCGTGAGGGCATCCAGTGTATTAGAGAAGAAAGAGGGAAGACCTGTGTTGGGGGCGTATATGTTGTCTATCGTGTAGGTGCGTCCCAGAATAGCACACATGACAAACAGATTACGCGCTTCAGTATCCGCAGACATCCAGGACCTGAACCCGGGAACGATTTATGAAAAGAATATCGCGACTCCCTTTGTTTTGGCGAAGCGAGTTACTGCTATGGTACCAGGCAGGGAAATACCGATTCCGGAAACCCTGGATTGTGGGTACTAGCAGATGAGTCTCCTGTATGCAAACAATGCGTGGACCCCTGCTTGTGGAGTTTGTAAAGGACCTGTGCACGTTTCTCGGGGAACGTTGAATCCCTTTACATTGAGGGATGTTATCCTATATTTTAGCCATTAGGAGTTAAAAAAGGAAGGAACAAAGGAAAACATCTGGGGAAAGTAACCCCAAAAAACTAGTGCGACAAAGGGGGTGAGACCGATTTTGGAGACCAAGAGGGTCTAAGATAGGGGCGACCAGCCAACATTTAACAAAAAGGCCTATACAAGCAGGCCAAAACCAAACAAGAGCAGAAATGTAACTGCATCAGCCAGAGGATCGTAAAGACTGGCCAGTGCTCCCCAGGGGCATGGGGGGTGCATACCCAAGATGGGAATGCATATGTGGAAGAAAGAAACGTCATACAATTGGAGACGTCTCAGGAGCAACAAAAAAAAAAATCTAATGAATTTCCAGATGGGGGGCAGGACTGGGCGCAGCACCTTTCAAATAACACTCAGTGCACCCCCCAATCCTCCCCCCCAACCAGTTAGCATTTACCGCAATAGCAAACATGAGTAATGGGGAAAAAGAAAGGAAAAGGAAGGGGAGAGAGAGAGAAGGAGAAAGAAAAAAAAAAATATATTTATATATATTTTTATATATATATATAAAAATAAAAAAAAAAAAGGGGAGAGGGGGTGGAGGGGAAGGAGGGAGGGAGGGAAGAAAAGGTGGGAAAGAAAAAAAAAAAAAAAGGGGGGGGGGGAGATTAAGGGTAGTAAAAGTGGGCATCCTTTCAAGAAATTCTAAGGCAATATCAAAGTGGCATCTGCCTATATGAAAGCAGATCTTAGGATTATCTCACAAGTCCGCAGTCCTAGGGATCAGCGATGTGGGTGTCTGTTAGGCGGGGATGGATCCGGGCTGTTTTGCCGTCGTCGAGAGCGTTGAGGTTTCGGCGATGCAACCATGGAAGCTGGTGGGTGAACCTGCTTGCTCCCCGGCAGGTCACGAGGAGAGTTGAACTCCATTTTCAGTGTTGTCTCCCAGTCAGGTAAGGTCATCTCAGGGAGATTGAGTGCGGAAAGGAAAGCAGGGAGGTCCGAAGGGGAACGGAGCGACAGGGATTTATCCTTATAAGGGTGCAATATTCTTAGAAGTGACTGTCCCTTTAACTTCTTAACGACCGTCCGCTGCAGACATCGGAGTTTGCGGCTCCCGGTGCCGCAGCAGCGCTGAGAACGGGGTTGTACTACACAGCCCTGATCCTAGTGCAGCTCTTGCGAGCACCGGGGAGCAGAGGAACCCCCGCACCTTTGTGCTTTAACCCTTTGAGTGCCGCAGTTCGTCACCGCAGTGCAATCAAAGGGTTTCCCTGCTCTGTCGGGTGAACGGAACACCCGGTGGCCCGATAGAGCCCGGGGAACATCTGTACAGTCAGCCCTGGGGACCCAGAGTAGGCCCAGGGCTGTCTGTGTAAGAAGCCAGCGATCAGGACAGACTGTGAGCTGCCCTGATCACTGCCTGTGTCAGACTGACAAAGATTATAATGTATTAGCATATATGAATATGCTAATACATTACTAACTGTAAAAAAAAAAAATTAACAGTTCTCCCTTCATGGGATAAAAAAAAAAAAAGTAAAAAAACATAAAAAGTGTAAAAAAAATAAATAAATAAAATAAAAATAAATATTTAATAAATAATAATTGGGCATACATTACACACACAAAAAAAACATACACATATTAGGTATCCATACGACCGTAATAACCTGTAGAATTAATCCAACAAGTTATTAAGTGTGAAATGTGAATGGTGTAAAAAAAAAAAATGTAAAAAAAAACCAAAAAACATTTTTTTTTGAAAAATTGAAAAAAAAATCTGCAATTATTTATAAGTGAGTTTAAACTATTCCCCCAAAAAGTACAACTTGTCCTGAATAAAACGAGGCCTAATACAACTGCGTCATTGAAAAAATAAAAAATTCCAACTGTTGAAACGCAAGGAGGCAAAAACTAAAAAAATGTTCTGGTCATTAAAGGGGTGTCTCGCTACAATGATTGGGTTTTAATTTAAAGATCTGTAAAAAACAAGCAGCTTTGCAATATATGTTCATTACAAATGTCCTACTGATTTTGAGCTAGCCCTGTTAGTATTAACTACATCAGCTTCTCAGATCTCTATAGTAGCCGACCTGTTGATCCTTATATTACTGGCTGTCAGTCTGAATGACTCATCACCTTTGAAGACAGGTCAGAGCAGAGAGCCCCTCCTGCACAGAATGCTTCTGGAGTGGAAGGAGGGGGAGGAGGACTCTGGCGTCTGTGTCCATGCTGCTTGGATTAACCCTGTGTGTCCCTCCTGCTTCCTCCTGCTCTCTACACAGATAGATGTGACAGCAGTGACCCTGTCTGTTACTATAATCATGATATGTCTTTGGAACTGTGACTATACTAATACTATACAGATTAGACATGTGAATACTTTATGTTCTCCTGTATTAGTGACACACTCTGAGTATAGTAACACTGCCCTTGTTGTTGCGGAGATGTGGAGACTTGTAAGCTAAGCAGGGGATATAGGAAACACATGCATCCCTCTGCTCTATTAGCACACCACTTCACACTCATAGATCACCCTCTCCTGCAACAGACCTAGGCAGGCAAAAACCAGGGTGAACCTGAGAGAAAAACCCCCCCCCCCCCCCCCCCTTTTAGAATTTACGTAGGCCTGTGTGCTGATGGGGGGGGGGGGAGGGGAGCAGAACAACAGACCAAGAAGACGCCCCTAGTTCACTTACCGGGGACACTGACAGGCGAAAGTGTAAGAACAACCCTTTAACTACTTTTCAGGCGTTCGGTTTAAGGGGTTAAAAATGTACAAGCAAATAGTTACGTACCAGTGGAGGTAACGATGGTTGTTTCTTACAATTTTTTGACACATTTTTTATACCAGTTCAAAAACTTCTTTTATTTTTATAGGCCCAAGGTCAGTCGCGTCCAGTGGTCTGACGCTTGCCAAACCTTAAGACTGTATGTGTTAAGGAAAGTTCCCCATCCCAGATGGCTTCAGTGTTTTTCCGAATTTTCTGGTGCCCCTAACCCCCGGGGTCATGTGGCCCCCACATTAACCATTACCAGAATCACTTTTCAAAACCTCCTTTTATGGTGTTGTCCTAGTCACAGGTCCTTCCAGGGTTACCCCTCTTTTGGGGATGTCCCACAAAAATAAAAAAATTCCTTTAGAATATCGCGAAAACCCGGTCATACCCCCGAAATTTTTGCTGACGATTTTAACCTGTGAAAAAGGGTTTTTGCCACGGTTTAGCCACATTTTAACCTGTACTGGCTTCATGGTTAAAAGGTAGGGGGTAGTTTACTTGCTTCCTTGTACCCTATGAAAAATTTTACACAGTTATTTTGGAAAATACCTAAAAAAGGAATTCCCCTGTAAAATTCTTTGGGGACGTGCCAATAATAACAAAATATTCAAGGCAGAAATCCACCTCGGGCAGATCGGGTCGTTTCCTCACTGAAATCCCGAAATTGTAAATTGAGGGAAGGGTGCTTTTTTTCTAAACCCTAAGGCTTGTTCAAAAGATTTTAAATTGGGGACAAAATTTAAAGCCCCCCCAATTACGCCTTTTGGGGGAGGGGGCGGGCGGGGGGCGGGGAGGGGGGGGGAGGGGGGCCGGCCCCTTCCCGGGGCCCATAGACAAATTCATTGGCTAGCGGGGCGTTAAAAAATGGTTTTTTAAATAGTGTGTTTAGGGGTTTTTAAGAGTTATACATAATAAAATTTAAATTTTTAGTGTTTTTTTAGATGAGAATGATAGAGAAAGTTTCCCTAGGGCCCAAAAATAGGGGAATTTTGTGAAAAAAAGGTCACTTTCTTTTCTCTTGCGGGTTTTCCATTTTTTTGGAGATTTTTTAAAATGTTGCAAACCCGGGGGAACCCCTTGTGTTGACTTAGTTCCGGGCCCAAAAAATTGTTTTGGTATTTAAATTTCCTGTTTTTCCCCTTACATTTTATCATAGAGATTGGTGTCTCAATAAACAGCCCCTCCGTTTTTTTATGTTTGGGGGAGGTGATTCCCCAATCATTAGGGGCTTAAGTTTGAAAACTTTAAAATTTACGTTTGTTTTTGAGGTAGTTTTAAAAAATTTTTTGTTTCCCACTTTGGGGGGGTGTTTAGATAAAACCCTCCTTAAAGGGGGTTCTTTCCTTATAGCAAGGGGTTGTGGAAGGGAAAAAATTACTGTAAGTAAGAAATTTTTCAAAATGCATGCTATTAATTTTAAAAAATGTTTTTTGCTTTCCCTAATACGGGGCCTTTTTTTTATTTTTTTTTTTTCCCTTCAACTTGTGCCCTTTTTAAAAAGCCCAAACCAGTGTGGGGTTTCCCGTTTTTTGGAGCACTTGCTGTGAGGGGATACCCCTTAAGTCAAATTTAAAAATCCCCTTGTTATCTCCCTTTTTCTTTCTATATTTTTTTTTTTTTTATGCTTTTTCCCATTTAAAATTTTTAAACTTGTTGAAAAAATAAAAATAAAAAAAACTTCATTTTTTGATATTTTGAAATTTATGCAAATCCTCGTTCATCGGGGGAAAACTTGTACTCTGCAAGTTCACATTAGACTCTTAAAAAACAGAAAATTGTTATGTAAAGTGATTGTCTTCATTTTAAAAGGTCTTTGTTTTACAGTTGTATGGTGCAAAGTTTGTTCTTTGTCAGAGTAAAGCATTTGACCCTTGGGGGCCCCCGGGGTGTTTGTTGTGGTTTTTTGTCGGGGTAGTTTGTAAAAGTTTCAAATTTTTCCCAAATTTTATTTTGCTGTCCAATTGTTATAGTACTGTCCCAAAATTATGAACAAGGAAGGGGCCCTAAGGGGCCCTTCCCCTTTTTTTATATAATGTCTATATTAAAAAGTTATTTTTTATTATTTTCCATCGTTTTTTCCCCTCCCCAGGCAGGTGGTCCCCTCATGTTTTCTGTCAAGGTCCTTTTTTTTATAATTTTTTCTTTTAAAATTTTTTTAAATTTATTTTTAATTTATATTTTTGATAGGGTTTTTTTTATATTTTTTTTGGGATTTATTCTTAACTATTTTATCTTTAAAATCATTTTTTTTATTTTTTTTGCTTTTCCCGGGTTTACTTTTTTTTTTAGGACTTCTTGACACTTATTTTACAAACCCTTTTCAAGATTTTAAAAAGAAAATCTGAACATATGGATAGTGTTGCTCAAATTTAGGCCTGTTTGATTCAGTAGGGTTCAAAAAAAAAAATTTCTCCCAAATTTCAGGCTTAAATTCCAAACTCGATGTTTCCCGTCCCGACTTTTAGTCCCGTTACTTTCCCCCCAAGGCCAAGTGTTTTGGTAAAATTTGGGTTAACGTGGGGCGTGGGTGTTGGAAAGGGGTAGGGGGAAACAAAAAGTATGGGGGGGCATGTTGAACGGGCTTTTCGCCCTCACTGTGCGGTCCGGGTGTTTGGGGCGCACTAAAGCGATGTTAGGCGCCGGGTTCGCCAAATTTGTTAAAGTGCCTAACTTTAAGGGGGTTCTGTGGGGGTTCTGGGGGGGGGGCATTTTAGATTTGAAAAAAATCCCAAAACAAAGTATGAATGGCCCGGGCCCGGCCAAAATGAAAGGGGCATTACAGCTCCGAAAGGAGATCTAGCTTAAAGTGGTCTACCTGGCCCGGGGGGAAAGGGGGAGGGGGCTAGAACTTATTGTAATGGGGCAAAACGTGCACAGTTACAATAGTACAATAATAAAAATGATTTGTCAATAAAAGTAATTAATTAATAAAGATAAATATCCAAGTTGTATAAAAAAGATTTCAATGTATTGAAAAATGTGTTTATTTAAAATTATTGGAAATATATATAATATCTCAAAAGAAAGAAATATCAGCTATAAAATGTCTTAAAAATTCCGATAAACTTAAACTAATTTTACATTAAATAAGCCCCTGATGAGGTTGTAGTGATGTTAATTTTTTCATTTTTAATACCAACAATTTGCGATGTATTTTTGCTGTTTTCACCTTTTATTCTATTTAGTATATACAGCAAGAGCCAGCACAGCACAGGTATTACTGGGACCTGTGGTCCTCCAAGCAGGATTTCTATTCACTGACATGCTTAATGATTTATCTCGGATTTCCAGCCTGTCTAGAAACTTAATACATGTTAGGCGCATTACTTATGCGCCTAAGTTCCGCATTGTGCCTCACACACAGGCGAGGCACGGGGAACTTTACACCGCATTTATGAGCGCACTTCGGGCGCGGCCATATGTCAGGTGCAGTTTTCATGGAAAGAAACGTAAAAACGGCCACCTCGACGCGCTGATCTTCATACATGTCCCCCTATGTGTGAGTTTAAAGGGAATGTGTCATCAAAAAATGACTTATTGTTTAACTCACATTTTTATGTTAAACACATTTTGTAGGAATTTTTGGTTATGTTTTTTTTAAATTTTCCTGATCACTTTCAATATTTTTTTAATAATTCTTAAGTCCTGCAGTTTTCACTTTGGCCACTAGGCCTAATAATCGTCTGACACTTCCTGTTCTGTTTAGAGAGCTTTTCAGCAGTCTGCTCATTATCAGTACAAGCAGGGTCAAGCTGAAAGGAGACACCATTGTGTACAGATAACACAGAATCCACCAGTCACAAGAGAAGATGTCACAGCTCCCCCTCTCCCCTCCCTTCACAGTGAAAACTATCCTATTCAAGTCTATGGGACAGAAACTGTCTTAAGAATGCTATGTGCATGAAGCTGCTGTAAAGTATCTCTCTGACTGCTGTTAAAGCAGTGCAAGCAAGAATGTCTTCCCCACAATCATATATAGAGAAATCTACAATCAGGAAATAAAAATGACTGAGAGGAAAAGCATATGGATCAGGGGCTTGATTTAATAAGTAAAAAAAAAAAATTGGTGACATATTCCCTTTAAGTCTGGTTGTGGCTCTGTTAAACTGCATGGTGAGAAAACCACTTTAGAGAGCTGCTTTAATCAATTAAAAAAATTACAGAATAAAAATCAAGAGGAGTTTAAATTATCTCAACGTCCGGCTTCAAGTGTCCACTAACTTCACACCCAGGGGCGTAACTTTAAAGCTATAGGCCTGTGGCAGAGCGACTGTGGTAGTCGCATGATCCTGCCACTAGAGGGTTCTACGGCCAGAGACCCACTGCAGATGCGCCACCGGGGAACGGGGCTCGGTGGGGAAAAGCCACCTATTTTGTGTGTTTTTATTAATGACACTTACGGTAGCGGCTAGAATGCTGCAAGGCAGCTAGGTATGGGGTGGCTTCTTCCCGGGGCAGCTATAGGTTTTGGGGGGGTGGCTGTCCCCCCGCATTCCAGGTCCCTGGGTTTCCAGCCCAGATATTGGGCATCTCTGGAGGCCTATAAAAGCCTGCTGCTCCAGGTGTCAGGAGGCGTGGTTGCTGCATGGCAGTGTGGAGCAGCAGAGCTGAGGAGAGAGCTCTGGCCCCCAGGGCTGAAGGTAGCCAATACGGTACAGTAAGCAAACTGTTATGGTTGTGGTGCTGGACAATAGGGACAACCACAGATAGAGAGGACCTCTATGTAAGTTATGGCTAGACGGGGCCAAGATGTTATGTTTATGGTTTGGTTTCTATGAAAGCTGCACCTGTACCCCCTGTGGGTGAAATAAAGCTGGGTAAGGCCCTATAAAAGAGAAGAGTGTCAGAGTGCCTTATGAGTGTTACCAATTACCGTTTTACCAAGGATGACGGTCCAAATGCAAAACGAGAACCCCAGGACGGGCCAAGATGGCGTCCCCGAGCTGAGCGGAGCTTTTCAGGCCCCAATGCAAAAACTATAAAAATGGCCGCTGCCTAACACATGCACTGATAATATGGTGTAGTTGTAGTGACTGAAGGTCCTTTGGGCCCCCTCAGGCTATTGGGCCCCTTGCGGCTGCTACCTCTGCACCCCTGATAGCTATGGGCCCTTTCTCACAAAACCGCCTCTCAAAGACTATCATGGTTCACGCAAGGGTGGCAATGGAGGCTAAAACAGAAGTCTGTCTCTTTTGCTTTTGTCTCAGACACAATAATAGCCAGGATTGGTCTGAAAATTACATTTGGTCAATGCCATGAAGAAGGTCCTCCAAGAGAACCTCACCTAGGCGTGACTGGCCC
>JAODAL010081452.1:0-11902 GCA_025379985.1 Phyllomedusa bahiana | reverse complement strand
AGAATAAAAAAAGGGGTATGAGAGATGGGATACTACACAGGGAGTATGAGAGATGGGGGATAATTACACAGGGAGAAATGGAAGTGGGAATATTACACAGGGAGAAATGAGAGATGGGGAGTACTACACAGGCGAGTATGAGAGATGGGGAGTACTACACAGGTGAGTATGAGAGATGGGGAATACTACACAGGCGAGTATGAGAGATGGGGAGTACTACACAGGCGAGTATGAGAGATGGGGTGTACTACACAGGCGAGTATGAGAGATGGGGTGTACTACACAGGCGAGTTTTGAATGGGAGTACACACAGGCGAGTATGAGAGAGGGGAGTCTACCCCAGGGCCCCGAGTATAAAGAAGGGGATTTCTATACAGGGAGTATGAGAGATAGGGGCGTATTAATACGGCGTAGATAATCCCCCTTTAAAACCCTGTGTAGTACTCCCCATCTCTCATACTCACTTGTGTATTCCCATCTCTCATACTCACCTGTAGGTATTCTCCATCTCTCATACTCACTTGTGTAGTACTCCCCATCTCTCATACTCTCTCCTTATAATACTGTCATCTCTTGTATAATACTCCCCATCTCTCATCTTCTCCATCTCTCATACTCTCTCCTGTGTAATACTATCTCTTGTGTAATATTCTCCATCTCTCACGCTCTCTCCATATAATACTGTCATCTCAGGTATGCTATTTTCTGTCTCTCATATTCTCCACCTCTCAACTCCTCCTAATACTCCTTGTCTTTCTAATATTATTCCCTCTCATCTTCTCTTTATCTGTGGTTTTCTATCATCTCTTCTCTTCCTTAATACTCTTTTATACCCTTTTATATCTCCCATCTAAATACTTTCTCCTTATAATACTGTGGTATTCTCCATCTCTCATTCTCTCTCCTGTGTAATACTATCTCTTGTATAATACTCTCCATATTTTATAGTCTCCCATCTCCTACTCTCTCCTTATGATACTCTCTCCTGTGTGTTCACCCAATTCTCCTCCTGAATTTGCATCTCGGTATGATTTTTCTGTCCTCATCCCTTCCTTTAATACCCATCTTTTATCCTCTCTCCACCTCCTATATACTCTCCCATCCTCGAAAACCCCCCTTCTCATCTTCCTGAAATCCTCTCTTTGTGATATTCTCCATCTCTCATACTCTCTCCTTATAATACTCTCTCTTGTGTAATACTCCCATCTCTCTTCACCCCCCTTATAAACCTCTCTGTAATCTCCTCCCATCCTTTCCCCTTTAATACTGGAACTCCATCCCCTTTTCTTCCCCCTTACATTTCTTCCCGAGCCCCTACCCTCTTTTGCATAAACCTTCCTTCCCCGCTATTAATACTTCCTTCATGTCTCGGTCACTGTTATCACCTTCCTGACTTTGTGTGTGTGAGTACCACCCCACCCTCTGGAGCCCCCCACCCCGTCCTCTCCATACTCCCCTCTCTTCTCTCTCTCATTCCGCTCCCGCAGCTACCTGTCTCTCTCTTCCACAATCCCTCTCTTGCCGTCCCCTCCTTTCCTTGCTCATCCTGCTGTGTCCTTCTCTGTACCCCCCGACTCCCTCTTGACCGCTCCCCCCCCCCCCTCAGCCAACTCCCTTCCTTCTTCCTTCATCCCTGTCCTGTGGTCATTACCTGCTCGGAGAACTTCCCGGGAATCTCGTTTTTGTATTTTTTTCCGATTTTATTTTCATTTTATTTTTCAGAATCTCTCAATTTTTTATTTCACTTGGGGGCAAAAAAAAAAAAAATCCCGATTTTCTTAGTTCTGGCTCTTCAGTCGGATTCTGGGTGCCCTCCAAGTTTCAGGGTTGGAAGAATCGCCCCCGCCGCGCCTCCATCGAGAGCCCCCCGTGGACCCACCAGTCTCCGAGATCCGGGGGAGAGACCTGGATGCCTGGGGTTGTCCCCAATCGGTGCCATACAAGGGTTAACAAGCTGGGCTCATGATAACAACCCTTTTGTCACTGAGTCAGGGGAAGGAAAAAAGGAAGCCAGCCTCCAGATAATACGGATCCTGTCCTCCAGTTACTTCCAGCAGCGGGAATGGCTGAGTGCGCTGCTCCCCGGCTCTGGCAGACGGGGAGATGATTAACAGGAGCGTGCATGGAGGTGAAGATGAGGAGCAGCTGTAGGCGCCGCTGATGCCGGGGATCAGCGCGCTGCTCCCACCCCCCCTCCTCCGTTACCTTTCTTCTGGGGCAGTTGGAGCATGAGGTCCCTGTAACCATGCTTGGCGTGTGGGTACCGCTCTCGCTCCTGCTCGGGGGCATCGGTCGCACTTCTCAAACCGATGACAAAGTCCAGAATTTGACGTTGGCCGTGGTGCTCCCCGAGACCAACACCCAGTACCCGTGGGCTCTACCCCGAGTGGGACCGGCCATCAGGTTGGCCATCGAACGCATCAACAATGACTCCAATCTGCTGCCCGACCTCAACGTGTGGCCCGTGTTCGGGAACAGCGAGGACAAGCACAGGAGGTGTTCGGACGCCTCCGCCCCATTGGTGGCGGTAGATTTTCAGTTCACCTACAAGCCGGCGGTGTTCATCGGCCCCGGGTGCATGTATTCGGCCGCTCCGGTGGGGCGCTTTACAGGACACTGGAAGGTCCCTCTGATCACGGCCGGGGCCAGCGCCTATGGGTTCGGGGAGAAGGTCGAGGAGTACAAGTTTACCACCAGGATGGGTCCCATCTATCTCAAGCTGGGGGAGTTTGTGGTCCATCTCCACCAGCAGTACAACTGGAGCCAGAGGGCGATGGTGCTGTACAGCATGGACAAACACGACGACCGCCCCTGCTACTTCACCATCGAGGGGCCGTACGTGGAGCTCGGAAAACTCAAGAACATGACCGTGGCCGACTTCATCATCAACGAGACGGAATCGTCCAACTTCAACCCCGTGATCCAGGACGTCATCCAGAAGAGCCGCAGTGAGTAGCCCCTAAAATGTGTCACCTTCTGGGAAATGGGGGGTGGAGGGCACCGGGGACGAGAGGCGTTCAGAGCAATCATAAGAAGAGATGTAGCAGAGTTAAACTGGTGCTTGTATCATGATAATACTCTGGGAGTCTCATGTAACAACAATGATAACTCACAACAACATCACCAAGAGTTGTGCCAGACAACAAAGCCAGCTCTGCTTCACCAATACAAAGTTACAATTGAGTTCCAGTACATCTAACAGTCAGCTCTGCTACATCCCTGCAAACTAAGTCCTACTAATTTTGACAGTCGGCTCTTCTACATCTGACACATGAAGGAAGTGACAGATTCAACTCTCTTTATCACGATCTGATACACTGCACACTCGGCTCTGCTACATCTATCATCATGATCTCCCACACTGCACACTCAGATCTGCTATCTATGATCATCATCTAATACCCTGCACACTCAGCACTACTACATCGATCATCACAATCTCTTACATTGCACACTCAGCTCTGCTGTGTCTATTCTCCTGATCTCCTACATTGCACACTCAGCTTTGCTGTGTCTATAATCCCGATCTCCTACACTGCACACTCAGCTCTGCTATATCTATCATCCCGATTGCCTACATTGCACACTCAGCCCTGCAAAATTTATATCCCTGATTCCTACATTGCACACTCAGCTCATCTGCTATGTTTATTCTCCTGATCTCCAAAATTCAACTTCAGCTCGCTGTGCTATTTTATTCTCCTGACTCCTACATTGCACACTCAGCTCTGCTGTGTCTCTAAACCTGATCTCCTACATTGCACACTCAGCCTGCTGTGTTATTCCCTGATCTCCTACCTTGCACCTTCAGCCTGCTGTGTTTAATTTTCCCGGGTCTCCTACCTTGCACACTCAGCTCTGCTATGTTTATTCTCCTGATCTCCTACATTGCACATTCAGCTCAGCTCTGCTATGTTTATTCTCCTGATCTCCTACATTGCACACTCAGCTCTGCTGTGTCTCTAAACCTGATCTCCTACATTGCACACTCAGCTCTGCTGTGTCTATAATCCTGATCTCCTACATTGCACACTCAGCTCTGCTGTGTCTATAATCCAGATCTCCTACATTGCACACTCAGCTCTGCTGTGTCTGTAATCCCGATCACCTACAGTGCACACTCAGCTCTGCTGTGTCTATAATCCTGATCTCCTACATTGCACACTCAGCTCTGCTATGTCTCTAATCCCCATCTCCTACATTGCACACTCAGCTCTGCTATGTCTTGCTGCACAGTCCATAGGACAGCCTCCACAGTGGACTCTGCTACATCTGTACTGAGCGAGTGTTGCAGTCCGTCCCTGCAGCCGGTCTTTTCCTGTATTATTGAAGGAATCTTTCAAAGGCAAATTAACTTTTGCAGTTGAAATGACATTAAAGTTTAATGGCCGCACCGCTCCGCACCGCTCGCTTCCTAGCACGGGGCTGTGAGTTCTGCTCTGCGGCACCCAAAGCTGCACCGTGAGAGGTTAATTCACTGGTGACACAAGAGGAACAAGGACAAATCTGGCATTAATGAGTTTTAACATCTCCTGGAGGAGTTTGGGATCAGCAAAATTCCTCACTGACAAGCGGCATTACAGCAAAGTGCTGCCAAGTGTACACGCCCGCCGAGAACCCTGCCGAAATGTGCTGCTCCCGGGGTGTAGAGGTAGGGAAGAACCCGGGCGACCTGAGGCGGTGGAGCCGCAAGTCACAGCAGTCACTAATAGAGAAGAGCCAGACAAGCTAAGCCACCCCTCAAGGAGAACTATAAATCCCAGCATCTGCGCTCATCCGGGGCTGGGCCTTGTAGTTCTTCGTCTCTTACCAGCATTGCCCATTACAAACTGCAGAGAAGAGAGGATTCGAGGTCTACGTGGTGAGGGCTGAGGTCAGTTCGGTGCCCCCACATTACTGCCCTCTCCATTTCCCTTCTATTCCCTCTGGTAGAGCAATGGTTAATAATCAGTTTGGGGGAGTCACAAAGTTACAGATAAGTGAATGAGTAACCAGGTGGAAGAGCAAGCCCCCATTTTCAGCAAACCTGTTAAAAAATCCCGGGGGGGCTGGCGGGCACACGAGCTTCCTGCCACCAAAGGGGAAACGACCAAAGAAAGTTTTGGTTACCAAAAGCCCAACCCCTCCACCCCCCACCCGGAGCACTGCGAACGTCAAGCGCAAAGAACCCACCTAAAGGGTCCCATCTGAAAAACTTACAGAACCCCCCAAACATTTTTTCCCAGGTCCCCCACAGCCTTTTAAAAATTAACCTCCTCCTCAGGTCACCACATCTATAAATTAAACTCTCCCCCTGGTACCAAAAATTTAAAAATCCTCACACGTCCCCCTTTCCTTTCAGGTCACCCAAACAGCTCCTTTAAAAACCTCTTCTCCCTTCCTCAGGTACCCACTCTATATAATCCCAATCCCTCTTCGGGTACCACAGCTCATATAATCCCAAAGTCTCCTCCTCAGGTCACCGCAGCTCTATATAACCCTCACACCCCCTCCCCCTCAGGTCCCCCATCATATAAACCCCAACTCTCCCCCTCAGTCACCACGCTCTATAAAATCCTCACAGTCTCCCCCCCCAGGCCCAACAGCTCATATAATTCCACCAAAACCCCCCGTCTCCTCAGTACCAAGTCTATTAATCCTCACACGTCCCCCTCCTCAGGCCCACAGTTTAATATAACCCCAAACACTCTTCTTTTAGGTAAACCACGCCTATATAACCCCTCAAAAGTTCTCCTCAGTCCCCCAAGCTTTTAAAAAATCCTCACACGTTCCTCTTTTTCAGGTCACCACAGCTCATATATCCCAACTTTCCCCTCCTCAGCCCCCAAGCTCTAAAAATCCTCACATCCCCTTTTTCCCCAGGTCCCCACAGCTCTATATAATCCTCCACATTCCCCCCAAACCTTAAAATCCCAAACGTTCTCTTCTTCAGTCACCAAACCTTATAAATCCCCACTCCCTCCTCAGGTCACGACTCTATATAAACCCCCACCGTTCCTCCTCGGGTTCACGGCTCTAAAAATCCCCCAACGCTCCCCTTTCAGGTCCCCCAAGTCTATATAATCCCCACACGTCTCCTCCTCAGGTCACCGCTGCTCTTATAACCCCAAAACCGCCTCCCCCTTTTCAGGCACCCGCTTATATAATCCCCAAAAAGTCTCCTTTTTTCGGTCACCCAACTCTTATAACCTCACCACGTCTCCTCCCCCGGTACCCATCTTAAAAAATCCCCCCGCCCCTCTTTCAGGTCACCACAGCTTAAAACCCCCACAGTCTCCTCCTCAGGTCCCCCGCGCCTATAAACCCAAAAACTCTCCCCCCAAGGTCACCAAACCCCCTTTTAATCCTCAAGCCCCTCCCCCTTTTCAGGCCCCAACATCAAATATAATCCCACATCCCTCCCAAAAGGTCACCGCAGCTCTATATAATCCTCCACGTCTCCTCCTCAGGTCCCCAAAGCTCTAAAAATCCTCCCGTCCCCTCTTCTTCATCCCCAACAGTCATATAATCCCACAAGTCTCCTTCGGGCACCCCACTCTATATAATCCCCACACTCTCCCCCTCATTCCCACAGCTCTAATAATCCTCGCAGCTCCTCTGGTCACCAAGCTCTTATCCCGCCCTCCCCTCCTCAGTCCCACAGCTCTAAATAACCCCTCCACTTTCCCCCCTCCTCAGGTCACCACAGCCTATAAATCCTCACTTTCCCTCCTCAGGTCACCACAGTCTATTAACCCCCGCTCCCCCTCAGGTCCCCACAGCTTTTATATAATTCCACGTTCCCCTCCTCGGGTCCCCAAAGCTCTAATAACCCCCACACCCCTCCCCCCAAAATTTAATCCCTTCTCCCCCCGGGTACCACATTAATAATCCTCCACTCCCCTCTCGGGTCACCACAATCTATATAATCCTCACACGCCCCCCTTTCTTCCCGGGTCACACAGTCTATAAATCCTCACACCTCTCCTCTCAGGCACCACAGCTTATAAAAATCCCCCCCTCCCCCCTTTCAGGTCCCCCACAGTCTTTAATTCACAGTCTCCTTTCTTTCGGGGTCACCCAGCTCTTATAATCTAACCACGTTCCTTTCTTCTTCAGGTACCCGCTCATAAAAATCCTCACACGCCCCCCTTTTTCAGGCAAAAAAATTTATATAATCCCACATTCCCTTCCCTTCGGGTCACCAAGCCTATAAACCCTCACAGTCTTCCTTCAGGTCACCCACTCTTAAATCCCAAAAATTCCTCTTCAGGCACCACAGCTCTATAAAACCACACACTCCCCCCTCGGGTCAAAAAAGCTTAAAAAAACCCTCACACTCCCTTTTTCCGGGTCACCACAGCCATATAACCCTCACACGTCTCCTCCCAGTCACCAAGCCTATAAACCCTCACAACCCCTCCCCCTTTTCGGTCACCACAGCTTTTTAAAAAAATCCTCACATTTCCTCCCCCTTTTCGGGGTCCCCCCCCAAAACAGTCTATAAAATTTCCCACAAAATCTCCCTTCTTCAGTACCCACTCTTAAAATCCCACACGTCTCCCCCCTTTCTTCGGGGCCCCGCAGTCTATATATCCTCACCGCTCCCCCTTCTTCGGGTCCCCCACTCAAATAACCCACCTCCCTCTTCGGGCACCCAGCTCTATATAATCCCACACGTCCCCCCAAAAAGCTCTATTTTCCCCCCAATTCCTCTTCAGGTCACCAACTTATATAACCCTCCCCGTCCCCTTTCTTCGGGGGCCCCAGTCTATATATCCTCCCACCCCCTCCTCAGGCACCCAGCTCTTAAAAACCCCTAAACCTTCCCTTTTTTTTCAGTCACCCCGCTCTATAAAACCCCTAAACGTCTCCTCCCTTTAAGCACCCCTTTATATAATCTCCAGTCCCTCCTCGGGTCACCACAGCCTTATAACCTCACACTTCCCCCTCTCCCACGCCTATATAATCCTCACACTCTCCCCCCCATCCCCCACGTTATATAATCCCACACCCCCCCCTTCCAGGTCCCCGCGCTCTAAAAACCCTCAACTTTTCCTCCTGGTCCCCCCAGCTCAAAATAAAACCAACTTCCCCCCTCTTTCGGCCCCCCCCAAAGCTCTATATAACCTCACACCCCCTCCTCCCCAGGTCCCCCAAAAGCTCTTTTTCCTCCAGCCCCTCCCCCTTTGGGTACCCAGCCATATAATCCTCACACTCCCCCCCCTTTCCTTTCGGGTCACCCGCCAATATAATCCTCAACCACTCTTCCTCAGGTCACCCAGCTTATATAACCCTCACACCTCCCCTCCTAGTCACCACAGCTCAATAATCCCCACCCCCTCCCCCCTCGGGTCACCCACTCTTATAATCCTCAACTCTCCTCTTCTTTTTGGGTAAACCAGCTCTATAAAATACTCAACTTTCCCCCTTTTTTTTTGGGTCACCCGTCTATAAATACCCCACCGTCTCCTCTCTTCTTCGGGCACCCACTCTATAATCCTCACATTTTCCTCTTTTTCGGGTCACCAAAAAATCTAATAATCCTCAACGTCCCCTTTTACCTTTAGTACCACACCTCAATAATTTTTCTAAACGTTTTTTCCTTTTTTCCCCGGTCCCACGGGGTCTTTTTTCCCCAAATTTTCCCCTTAGGTCCCACAGCTCAATAATCCTCACACGTCTCCCCCGGGTCACCCAAGCTTATAAAACCTACAACCCCATTGGGTCCCACACTCTTTCCCCCTAAACGTCCCTCCCCTCTTAGGTCACCCACAGCTTAATAATTCAATTTTTTCCTCCTTTTTCGGCACCCAGTCTATAAACCTCCACTTCCTTTTTTCCCGGCACACATCTTTTACCTAACGCCCCCCTTTCCCCCACCCCGGGCCGCTTATATCTCCCAAGTTCCCCTGGGACCCCCCTCTTTTTTCGGTCACCGCACCCTTTTTAAAATCCTCACGGTTTCTCTTTTTTAAAAAAAAAAGGTGATTTCCTATTTTTTGGTGTGATGTCTTTCCCAAACCTCGATGGTTTTGGGATTTTGTTTTTTCTGGTTGATATGTCGCCTCTTTTTGTTGCCTTTCTCCCTGTTTCTCCAGTGCAGGAATAGTAGATTTGTTTTCCGCTCCGGGCAGCAGATGGAGAGATTTCTGTACATTTTTAAATTTTCCACAGCCCCAAATTATCCTAACCTCAAATCTGTACTGCGCTCCGGCGGCAGCGTGCCAATAACACCGACCTGACTGCATTATAGAGCAGGACTGAGGCCAAGCCCACAGCTGGGTCTCCACATCTGAACAAATATCATCTGTGAGGGCCAACGGCCCCCTTCCCCACTAAGCTTTCATGATGTAATTTTAAGAGCATCATAACCAGTGTTTTTAAATAAAGTTTAGAAAAATGACTTATGGGCCTTGTATTGGGGTCCTGACCCCGACCCCCGGGTTACCCTAAAACCTCTCCGCCCTGACCTGACCACCCGGGCCCTGACCCCACCACGGTTGGCCGCCCTGTATTTTTGACTGTGACCTTACCAAGGTGGTTGACCCTGCCCTTTTGCGTCTAACCTGAAACTGGTCCTGACCCTGACCCCGTGGTCTCTGACCTAAACCCCCCTCTCTACCTGACCCCCCCGGGGTCGCCCCTACCCCCGCTGGTTTGACCCCTGACCTCCGCGGGTTGCCCGACCCCCCCTGGTCTGACCCCCTGACCACTCGGGTCTGACCCTGACCCCCGCTGCCCGACCCCTCCAGGTTGGCCTGACCTGTAGGTGACTGTGACCTATACCATGTTTGGTTGACCCTGACCTCCGCTGGTCTGATCCTGAATCCACTGGTCTGACCCTGACTTCCGCTGGTCTCTGACCCCCTACCACGGTTGGCCTGACCTGTATGGTTGACTGTGACCTATCCCCATGGGCTGGTTCCCCCGACCTTTGTGTCTAACCCCCACGGCCACGGGCTGACATGATAAAATAAACTAGAAGGCCTGCTGTAAAAAATCTCCCCCATTTTTTCCATGATAATTGTGGCCGGGGAAGGGCCCACCCGGGGGCCCACCATCTAGTGCCGCCACCCATGTGTGACCCCCGGGGGCCGCCCATTTTTTCAATACCCGCCCAGCCACCCACTGCCCAACGGGGCCATGCGACAAAACCCTAAAACCAAAAACAGCCACCAAAACCTGTCCCCCAAATTTTCCACCATCCCAAACAACAAAGGAAACCCGGGGACACGTCCAGCCCCCTGAACCCCCCCATTAACTCCCCCAACAAGCCCCAACTGTGCCCAGTGCTGCCCCCAATACCCCTCATACAGCCCGCCCTGCGCCAACTGTCCCCAGGCTGCAAAATACCCCACACTACAGACCAACCCTGCCCAACTGTGCCCATGCTGCACAAAACCCCTACACTAAAAACCCCAGCCCTGCGCCAACTGTCCCAGTGCTGCACCAAATAACCCCCACAAAACAGACCAGCACTGCACCAACTGTGCCCATGTTAAAAAAAACAAATACCCCTCTCACAACCCGCCCTGCCCAAACTGTCCCCCAGGCTGCACAAATACCCCCAACACACAGCCCATTGCCCCAACTGTGCCCGTGCTCCCCAAATACCCCAACTACGACCACCCTGCCCAACTGTGCCCATGCTGCACCAAATCCCCCAAACACACGACCAACCTGCCCAACTGGCCCATGCTGCACAAATACCCCTACACTACAGACCACCACCCTGCCCAACTGTGCCCGGGCTGCACAAATACCCTACACTACGCCCAACACTGCACCAATGTGCCCAGTGCTGCACAAATACCCTACATACAGCCCAGCCCTGCCCAACTGTCCCCCGTGCTGCAAAAAAACCCCCTAAACACAGACCGACGCACCAACGTGCCCATGCTGCACAAAATACCCCTAAACTAAGACCAGCCTGCGGCAACTGTGCCCATGCTGCCCCAAAATACCCTACACTACAGACCAGACTTGCCCAGGGTGAAACAAATACCCAAACACTACGACCAGCCCTCCCCAAAAATTTGGCCCTGCTGCACCAAAAATACCCCAACACTACAGAACCACACTGACCAACTTTCCCCAGTGCTGCACAAATCCCCTCACTACAGACCCAGCCCCCCGCCAACTGTCCCCATTGACAAATCCCCCCTACACTACAGACAACCCTGCGCCAAACTGTGCCCAGTGCTGACAAATACCCCTCACACAGCCCAACCCCTCGCCAACTGTCCCCATGCTGCACCAAATCCCCCCTACACTACAGCCCAGTCCCAAACTGTCCCCCAGGTGCACAAATACCCCCCTACCTACAGACCAGCCCCGCCCAAAACTGGCCCGGCTGCACAAATACCCCTACACAAAAACCCATCCTGCGCCAACTGTGCCCTTGCTGCAAAAATCCCCCTACAAAAACCACTACCAACTGTCCCCCTGCGCCCCAAATCCCCCTCACCAGACCACCCCCTCCAACGTGCCCAGGCTGAAACCAAAATACCCCACCAACGACCAATTCCCCTTTCCCCAAAAACCCAAACAAAAACCCAAAAGGCTGCACCAAACCGGAAATACCCCCACTACAGACCACACCTGCCCCAAATTTTGGCCCAGTGCCAAAAAAACCCCCTACATACGACCAGCCCTGCCCAACTGGCCCATGCGACAAATATACATAAAACCCAACCCTGCGCCAACTGTCCCATGGCAAAATCCCCCTCACTACAGACCGCACTGCACCAACTGTGCCCATGCTCCCACCAAATACCCCTACACTACAACCAGCCCCGGGGAAACTGTCCCCAGTCTGCCCCCTACCCAAAACCACAGCCCAACCCCCAAAAACTGTCCCCAGTGCTGCACCAAATCCCCCTACACTACGCCCAGCCCCTGCCCAACTGTGCCCATTTGC
>JAODAL010081451.1:0-11902 GCA_025379985.1 Phyllomedusa bahiana | reverse complement strand
GGGTCCTGTTTTAAAAAGGGCAAATTTTAGCAATTTTTCCCTTTATTTCTTAGCAGCATTTCGAATTCCCGATAATTCTGAGCTTTTTTCCCCCCTTCGATTTTTATCCCTTTTTGATACAACAGGGAATACGATCAGCTTTCGAGCAAGTTGATAGCCTTGAGAGAATTGTGACGGAAACCCCCGTTCCAAAAAGCTCTCTTGAAAAGTATCTTTTCTAGTTGAAAGATCTCGGGGGGACAGCTTTACGTCCGCCGAATGTACTGTCCCTTGGGGAACCTCGGGGGGGGGAAGGGAGAAAACTGTCCCACCTCAAAAACTATCCCTCCCCGTAGGCTTTAAAAGAGTGTAGTTTCCAATTTACCTCTGTCCTTTGTGTATCAGTAATCAAAAAAATTTAAAAATTCGGTTTTTGTGGATAACTGATGTAAATTTCAATCCTAAAGATTAGCATTAAGGTATCAACAACTGATGGAAACTACCTCGGCCCCAAAAAGATGACAATATATCG
Source organism: Phyllomedusa bahiana (assembly GCA_025379985.1). Taxonomy (NCBI): domain Eukaryota; kingdom Metazoa; phylum Chordata; class Amphibia; order Anura; family Hylidae; genus Phyllomedusa; species Phyllomedusa bahiana. The sequence goes on along the minus strand of JAODAL010081451.1, from coordinate 11,391 downwards.
ATGTATAAACCCCAAAAATATACAATATTCTCCCTGGCCTCAAAAAGGTGTTCAGAAAAAATAGGTGCTTCCCACCAGCCCAGGAAGAGATTTGCATACGAGGGAGCGCAGGGGCTCCCCATAGCGGTCCCCCTGAGTTGGTGGTAGAAGCGCCCGTTGAAAAGGAAAAAATTGTAAGGACAAACCGTAATAGTTCTTTTCCCAAATTCTGTGGTCTGGAAGATGTTAAGGTATCCAGAAAGAATTGCACAGCCTTAATCCGTTCTGCGGAATGGAAATTACAAGGCCTTACTCTATCTACAGTGCCAACGTTGGAATCAATTGACATCCCTTAATTTACGGAGGAGATCTATAGTAAAATTTAATGAAAGATGGTAGGGAAATGACAAACGGGTACAAGATGGAGTCAATATAAGAGCTAACATTTTGCATTAGGTTATTAATGCCGGAAACAATTGACCGACATTTGACTGGGTTTAATCCCTTGTGAATCCTCGGTAAACCGTAGAAAGTAGCTTCTACCACCAGCTCAGGGGGACCGCTATGGGGAGCCCCTGCGCTCCCTCGTATGCAAATCTCTACCTGGGCTGGTGGGAGAGCACCGTTGTTTTTTCTGAACAACTTTTTGAGGCACAGGAGAATATTGTATATTGGGGTTGATACATCGACGACATTGTCATCTTCTGGTCTGGGTCCGAGGTGTTGTTCCATCAGTTCGTTGATAACCTTACTGCTAACTCTTTAGGATTGAAATTTACATCGGTTATCCACAAATCTGAATTAATTTTTCTCGATGTACTGATACACAAAGGACATGATGGTAAATTGGAAACTACACTCTTTAGGAAGCCTACGGCAGGCAATAGTCTTTTGAGGTGGGACAGTTTTCATCCCTTCCCCCTCCGCCGAGGTATCCCCAAGGGACAGTACATTCGGGCGAGACATAACTGCTCGTCCCTGAGATCTTTTAACTAGAAGAAGATAACGTTTGCAGGAGAGCCATTCTGGAACGGGGCTTATCCGTCCCCAAGTTCTCTCACAGGCATTTCAACATGCTCGAAAAGGGGGAACGAATGTCCCTGTTGTATCAACAAGGGCATAAAGAATCGAATGGAGAAAATAAGCTCAAAATTATCAGGAAAATTCGTTTAATCCCGTCTAATGAAGTAAAGGGGAATAATTCCCAAAAATTTTGGCCCTTGCTAAAACAGGACCCCGATCTAACTGAGTTTCTAGATAGTTACCCTCGCATAACATTTAGACGAGGCAAAAATGTGGGAGATCTTTTGGTCCGTAGCCACTATGTCCCTCCATCACCTGCTGACATGTGGCTCCGGAATAAGACAACTGGTACATACCGATGCGGATCGTGTAAAGCATGTAAATTTGTTCTCGTGTCTAAATCGGTTACCAATTTGACTACCAACAAGATTTTTCATATGAATGGATATGCTAACTGTAAAACCAGAGGTGTAATATATCAGGCCTCATGTAGTTGCCCACTGATGTATGTGGGAAAAAACCATCAGAGAGTTGGGGCGGAGAATCTTGGAACACTTGGGGGATATCAAACACCAGCGGGATACCCCTCTTGCACGCCATATGAATACGGTACATGCTGCAAACCCACAATCCATCAACTTTTTTTGGTGGTTGGGAGAATGTGTCTCGCCCTTAAATTAAACGTAAGGGAGACTTTGATCAAAAAATATTGCAGAGGGAGACCAATTGGATCTTCCGCTTGAAGACCCTTCATCCCCATGGGCTTAACGATTATCTTTCATTTGCATCATTTATTAAATAATCTTTTGTCTCTATAAGTGCATATACGTCTATTGGGTAATCATGGCATGACGTGCCATTACCTGTTCTATTATGTTGTTATTTAATATTTTTTCTATCTTGTATACTTACCATCTACCATATCTATATTTGTTGTGATTGGGGGTTACATATATTGTGCTATAATGTCTTGCTCCATATATCTATTGGTCCTTACGCATGGCGTCTCTTTAACTATTTTAATTATATAGTACCCTAAGATCTCAAGTGCTATAGTTTTCTCTTGCCTAATATTGTATTCTAAGTGTTGGCGCTGTGCGCTGCAGCATTGTGTTTGGTGCTTTTATATTTTTCTTTTCTGCCCTGATGCTACTTTATAATGCTGTCCCTCTTGCGCTTGCGCGGGTGTCCGTCCGATGCCTTTGCACGGACGATGCACTGACACGCGCATACGTCATTCTCAGTCGGCCCTGTATCGCAGTTCTTTATTGATCTGGCTGAACAGTACAGCCTATCTACCCATGCACGGGCGTTCTTCCAAGCGTGCAGTGAAATGGATAGGCGCTCTTTTGTAATCAACAATCTTTACTGACAATTCTGGACCATGCTGCGGACGCCATGTGCGTCCTGTTCATTCATATCAGGTGAGTAACCCCCACTCTTGTTTGACCCCCCTACTATTTATCCCTTCTTAGGAAAGTTTTATGCTTGGCTACCATTCCATCCCCAAACTTTTGGAAAGGCAGCATTCTTCCTCCCCTTTCCCCAGGGGGAAGTTGAACCCAATTGCACTATCTTTTTTATATGTTTCTGGTTTTCCTCCTATTGCTGGAAAAAGGGGAACTCGGTGTATCTATCTGTTTTTAAAAGGGCCCGTGATTTCAAATGAATTTTTAAACTACCCATGCTTTATTATGATTTTCAATCTTTTTTGCAAATTTTTTTTTCCCTGTTTAACCCCAAAAAAACCCTTAGGGGGGAAACGCTTTTGGGAAAGTAAATTACTTGTTTTATCATTGCAGAGTGAAAAAAAAGTCTAAAAACCTTCATTACAAATAGCAATTACTGTTTTGGGGGCTAATCATTTAAATATTTATATTTTTGATATATATTTTTTTTTTTTGTCCCTTGTCTATTTATTTTTTTCCTATGTTCTTGTGCCCCTTTGTCATAGTTATTTTTTTGCTTTTTCAAAATTATTTTATTTGGGTTAGCCCATTTAGTTTGTGTATTTTAGTTTTAAAAATTTAAAGGGGGTTTTCCTGTGGGGGGTTCCCCTTTTCCCGGGGCGGGTTCTCCTTTTGTTTCTAATATATATATGTTTTTTTGTGTATATATATATATAAAATATATATTTTTAATAATATATAATATATATATATTTTATTTATTTTTGGGGTTTTTGTGGGGTTTGGTAGTATAGGGATGAGGTTTTTGGATTTTAAGGGTATTATTAAAATTTAAATTTTTTTAAGCAAATTTTGTATCTGAAACCCTGAAAACATTAAAACCCTTTTTTAAATATTGTTTGGTTTTTGCTAATACGTGCTCTAATTGTCTGTTGTGTTCTCCCTTGTTTGAGGAAACTATTTGGGGAAAGCTGTGCACCAACTAATCCCCCTTATATGAACAGTTGTCCTGGCCTGGGGCCCCTATGATACAAACAACACTACCACAAACCCCTTTAGTCTGTCCAAACCTGACACCCCAAAGATGATGTGGGGCATTAAAAACACTATTCCATGAGAAACCATTTAAAGTTAGAAGTCTCCGGAAATTTATCTACTCCCCATTTCAAAACCCCCACATTCTCAAAGAAAATTTGACCATAAAAAGTGTAGGGTGAAACTAGGGCTTTCCAGGGGGCCTGCGGGACCTCCTTGTCAGGGCGAGGGATTTCCGGCCCAAAAAAACGGAAAAGGGAAAGGGATAGGGAAAAAAGGGTAGGGGGGATTAAAAAAGGTCCAAAGTTTAAAGGGGGGGCTGTAGTGGTGGGAAAAAAAAGGTTTTTATATAGTATCCTTTTGGGGTCTCTATTTTAATGATTTTTTTTTTTATTTTTACCTCATATATATATATATATAAAAAATTAGGCACATACCCCATATTAAAAAAGCATGAAAAGCTTTAGGAAAATCTTTTGTCATTAATGTGTTAAACAAAATGGCCGCCTTTTAGTGGATTGTTGAGATCGTCGTGTAATCCAAAATTTGGCACCCTTTTTAAAAAGGTTTTAAAACCCCCTTTTCCAAACATTCCTGGCAGTGGGGTGGTTGGAGATAAGGACGTGCCAAAAGAACCCCCCAGCCAGGTACATTTGATGCTTCCCTTTTTTAATAATTTGCAAAGGGATAAAAAAAAAAACCACCTTTTTTTAATAAAGCAGAAAGCCTTTTACCGCAACGGGCATGTTTTTTTGAATTTTTTTTTCTCGGTGCACCCCCCCCCCTTTTTTATTTTTAAGATAATTTGGACCCCCCCAAGGCAGAAAAGCCCCTTTGAAAGGGTACTTTTCCAAATTTTAGTAACATTTTCCTGCACTTGTCAGTGTAATTGGCCCCAGCTAAATTACATAAACCCCAGTAAAGCCAATCACTGCTAATTTAAACCAACCCACAGCCCGGGGGAGGGCTGAATGGTGTAAACCTGTTGTGACTCGTAAAAAAGCCTAGTGAGAAAAAACCCTTTAAGTTTGTGGATGTAACCTTTTTAAAAAAGAAGAAACCCTTCAAGGGGTATGAAAACTTTTTGTAACCCCCTGTAACTTTTGCTACGCACCCTTTTTTTATGCACCTATTATTATGCCCGTGGGAAAACTATAATAAAAGGGGGAAACCCTAATTGCTACTTTTCAGCCAATTCTAGCAAGAGGTCATTTTTGTAGTTTTAAAGGTGGCGTCGCTAACAATTTTTTGTTTTTGCAAGCTCTCTGTAGCCATGTGTTTGTTCCAAGTCCATAAAGATTATAAAATGTACTACTTTGTGTCTTATTTGTGGTATTTATTTTCCCACTTTTTTTTTTTTTTTTATATATTATTCTTTTGGGGTTTTTAGGGTATTTTTTTTCTTCCTTTTTTATACACTTCTTATTATGGGGCAAAACACCACTCAAAAGATGCTAGTTTTTCTTTTTTCTTTTTCAATAAACTGGCAACTGGCACAAAGTATGTATTAATACAGTCAACGTAGCCACCTAACATAAACAATGCTGTGGAGAATTTCTTCCAGGTACACGCTAAACATTGTCACAAATATGATGTGAACACTGCCCGGAAGAGTTGTATAAATCTGTCTGCAGTTAGCTCCCCCTATTGGTGGCTGCAAACAGACAGCATTATATCAGAAAATAAAGCAGTTGTATAATGATTGATGATGAAATACATTTTTACAAACTGCTGGACCTAAAAATGGAATATTGGACATTAACCTTAATAAAGTGCATAGCTTTTGGTCAGAATAATGGCCCTGTTAAAAGGCTCTATGATTTTTGCATAAGCTCCTGGCTAGAACCTTCTTATCCTTGGACAATTGTACGGTAGTTTGTCAATGCATGTCAATTAGCGAACTGCAGTCTAATGTAAACTGCTGCAAGTCTGTAGTCAATGGGAGACAAGCTCCTGTAAGTTTCCTAATATTTCAAGCTCCCGACATTCATTGGTAGTTCTTCAGACCTCTCAGTGTCAAAGGTTTGGGCAGGGGTTAAAAGATACTACTTGCCGACTTTTGACCAACTTCAGGGAGATTCACACCCTTAAAAATGATGTATACAATCCACACCCCTTTTTACAGACCACACCTCCACTTTTTGCAGGTACTGCCTCTTAATGCCACTAAGCTCCTGGAAGAAAATGTGTCGCAGAAAGGCTTGTTGCACAGAAATCCCTTGGTGCTGTCAATGGTAAAAGAGGCGACGTATCAGAATTGCAAAAAGGGACAACTTGGCTTTCGGGCGAAGGCTGACAGGGTTTCTGAAACTGAGCAGTTTGTGGACTGTTTGCATGCTGTTGTGATGGAAGTTTATCGTGACTGGACAAATGGCTTCATTACGAATAAACCACATGGGAACTTTAGAACACCACGTGCCATTGATGTGAGAGTGAACGTCGAGTACAAGGACGCCTGTCTTCCCTTGGACGGGTGGAATCTTCTAGCAAGACAATGTGTCTTATGGCTAGGAATGTCCGACATGGGTTGGAAGAATATAACGAAGACTTCCAAGTACTACCCTGGTCCCCTAATTCCCTAGATCGTCATCTTCACTGTATGGACCCTGCAGGAGCTGCTGGATGGAGTCAGCATGGCTCCAGATACCTGTGACAATCTACCACGACCCTGCTGGAAAAAATGGGGGCATTTTTAAATTAAGCAGTGTTTGGACAATAATTGGGAAGGCAGGAACAGTAAAAAACATTCCTGTCTTCTCACTGGTGAGAATGGCTGTCGCTAACAGCTGTCTCTCCGCTACTGCAGTTGCACAATTCCCTTTTTAAAACCGCCTTGCAGAATTGGATGTCAACCCCCTCCCTCCCCCACTCCATCATCCTCCCCTGAACACTGATAGTCTGTGAATGGTCATCATCTAGTTGAAGAGGACCTGTGACATCTCCTGATATGTCTGTACTAATAAACAAGTCTGAAGCATCTTCTCTTACATGTCTGTGTGGTGCTGTTCCCTCCAGACATGTTTTACTGAATCAGACAAATGGGTGTTACCATTCCAATGGTCAAAGGGGTGTGTCCCTGCATACTGATTCTGTCTGTAGTGATTGCACAATGTCAGACCATAGGGACCCCCTCTCCATTTGGTAACACCCATATGACAGATTTTTAGAAGGAATAACAGGAGGAACAGCACAATACAGAGTTATAAGAAGATGTCAAAGGGAACTAACACACGATTAGGAACGGCAACAGGTCTCCTTTAAAACTAAAGACATAAAAAAAATATGTATTATTGACACCTGCCAGACCCCATGGACTTGCGATAGGGTCGGTCAGATTTTACAAAATGGTTGATCTGGCGACACATACAAGCAGAATCTTTATTTCCATCTATTTGTACAATGAGATGACAGCTGCACAAATGAAAAACAGAGAAAGCTAAACTAAAGCTCAGCTAACAACTGCAGTGGAGGGTCCTTTCAGACGGAAAGTACAGCGCAGCATGCAGCACTATCTTTTCCATAAGAATGACAGACACCTTGACAGGATGGGGTCAGTCAAGTCACGGATCCGGCACAAGGTCTGCAGCACAGACTCTGAATGGAACCTCAAACATATGAACTGGGCCTAAGATTTTTTCATGTAGGCAACAAATGATGGGGCCCAGGTGTGTGAACGTCCATAGCAACCAATCAGATTCCACCTTATATATTTGTAGTTGAGGTCAGAACTGTAACTAGTGATCTGATTGGTTGCTATAGCTAGCTCTCGCTTCATCAGTGTGACAAGAAATTCCATAGTAACCAATCAGATTCCACCTTATATATTTGTAGTTGAGGTCAGAGATGTAACTAGTGATCTGATTGGTTGCTATAGCTAGGTCTCGCTTCATCAGTGTGACTAGAAGTTTCACAACAACCAATCAGTTTCCACCTTATATATTTGTTGTTGAGGTCAGAAATGTAAACTGATCTGATTGGTTGCTATAGCTAGGTCTTGCTTTATCAGTGTGGCTAGAATTTCCATAGCAACCAATCAGATTCTGCCTTATATAGTTGTAGTTTAGGACAGAAATGTAACTAGTGATCTGATTGGTTGCTATCGCTAGGTCTCGCTTCATCAGTGTGACTAGAAGTTTCACAACAACCAATCAGATTCTGCCTTATATATTTATAGTTGAGGTCAGAAATGTAAACTGTGATCTGATTTTTGCTATAACTAGGTCTTGCTTTATCAGTGTGGCTAGAATTTCCATAGCAACCAATCGGATTCTGCCTTATATAGTTGTAATTTAGGACAGAAATGTAACCAGTGATCTGATTGGTTGCTATCGCTAGGTCTCCCTTCTTCAGTGTGACTAGAAGTTCCATAGCAACCAATCAGATCTAGGCTCTAATATTCCTGTACTTTGTGAAAATGAAAGCAAACTTCTGATTGGTTACTGCGGCCCCAGCGTTTTGGCTCCGGGGTTGTACGCTCCATACATCCCGTGGACGTCCTAGTCACTGTCTATACCTGAAGGGAGGCGGGCAGGAAGTGATGTCAGGCCGGGCTGGTTGGTGCAGGCAGTGGGTGTGCAGCAGCCGCTCCATCCACTTACGTTGTGTCCTGTCATGTGGGAGGTGTGACTAGCAGCGTCCTCTCCTGAGCACTTGCCCGGTCAGAGAGAGCAGGTCGGGGCTGTGTCGCTGTGCCGGTCCCTCATAGCCCTGCATACATGCTGTACACGATGTGGCCCCGGTGGGCTCTCCTGAGAGGCGGCTCCATGGGCTCTCTCCGGCGACTCTACCACGGAGACAAAGTGGCCACAGTCGGCTCCAAACCAGACTCCAGTTCCCCGGCTTACCAGGTAGGCCTGTCACTGGGTCAGGGTCATAGAGACTAATGGGGAATGTAACCGCCACATACCCGGACATTAGGGGGGCAGTGGTTGTGTCTGAAAACCTGTGGACTAAAAGTCCACAGTGATTAGTGGTCTAGTAGTGCCTCTCTACAGTACAGTGAGGTGTTACATGTCCTGTACTGCTCTTATATGTATTCGTGAACTGACAGCTCTCTCCCTTGTTTGCCTATAGGGAGAGAGCTGTAGAGCTAAATGGGCTGGAAGAATCTGCACAACAATCTCATCCTTACTTTAACAGGTGTTTTATCCAGATGCAATGTTTCAGAGTAAATCCCTCACGGTTGGGACCGGGTAACCTGTAGCTGTTTCATGCTGCCTGTTGTTAGTGCAGCATAAAATAACTGACAGATTCACTTTTATGTTGTTTAACCCCTAAGGGTATGTTCACACATGGGCGACAGAGCAAAGGGCCAGCTGTAATATACCTGTTTATATGTCAAATTGCGGGAACACCTTGTACATCCAATGTCAGTAAGAGGTTACAGGGGCTGTCCGGGTCATTTTTATTTTATTTATTTTCCGTTTGATTAAGCTTATTATGGAAAATGCAGCCTTAGGCCTTAAATGCAGGGCGTAATTACGCCCTGCAATTACGCCGTGTGGCGGGGGGGGCCGGCACCTCGCCGGCCCATAGACTTGCATTACCCGCGCAGCGTATACGCCGCTGGTAATTCACACGGTCACGTATCTCCCCCCCCGCGGCGGATTCGCCGAGCAGGGAGAGGAGACGTAATCCATAGTTTTCTATGAGAAGTGTGGATTACTGTAATGACTTGGACGTATTCCAGCCGTAATTTGCGCACTCCGGCGCGTAATTACAGACTGAAATACGCCCCATTTTAAGCCGTGTGAACATGGCCTTACTGTATAGATAGGTGTGTTAGATTGTGTTCTTACTTTATTGACAGTATTACCTGTATGTCCATAAATGATCATGTTCCTGTCACCCCTAACTACTACATACAGTATTAAATTAGCAAGATTAGGGTTATTTAGTTTACAGAAAAGACGGCTTCGGGGGGACATAATAAATATGTTTAAATACATCAAAGGCCAATATAGAGATCTCTCCCAAGATCTATTTATACCCAGGGCTGTATCTAGAACAAGGGGGCATCCCCTATGCCTAGAGGAAAGAAAGTTTCTGTATAAACATAGAAAGGGATTCTTTACTGTAAGAGCAGTGTCAGTGAGATTGTGGAATTCTCTGCCAGAGGAACTTGTGATGGTAAATTCAATAACAGAGTTCAAAAAGGATCTGTATTTCTAGAGTGTAATAATATGACAAGTTATAGTGACTAGGATTCTGGAGAAGGATCGTTGATCCAGAGATTATTCTGATTGCCAGATTGGAGTTGGGAAGGAATTTTGTCCCTAAAATGAGGACAATTGGCTTCTACCTCATGGGGGTTTTTGCCTTGCTCTGGATCAACATTATAGCACGATAGGCTGAACTGGATGGACGTCTTTCTTTTTTTCGGCCTTACAAACTATGTAACTAAAAGCGCTGTACTCCTGACTAGATTAACATACGAGCCATGTGGATGAAAGTTTAACAAATCTCAACCAGGTTTTTGCATGGAAACTGACCTGTAGTGTGGATTCTTCAATCTGCGGTGGTCAAATACGGCAAAATCCATAGTAAAAGCTACTTTATATGTGTATTGTTGCAGGTAGATGGGCCACAGATTTTACCATTTCATCTACACCTACCATAATACTATGAATGCAGAAGAGACTGCAACCTTTCTCCTCTGTCATATCAGAATTTATCATTTTCTTGCATGTCTTCAAATAAACTCTGGTCTCACTCCCCCACAGTAGTTGCTGTTTATTTTTTTTCTAACTCAAATAACTGGCATTTTTGTGGAAAGTATTAGGCTATGTTCATACGGTGTAATTACGGGGCGTAATTACCCCCCGAAATTACGCCGGAGTTCGAGACTCGATTTCCCCCGTAGTAATTGCCCTGTCACTTTTCCCCCGTGGGTATTGTCGAAAACGGGGAGAGGGACGAAATTCATAGTTCTCATGAAAATGTGGATTCCCGTAATGCGGCAGGCTGTGGAGTCGGCAACCCAGGCCCCGGACTCCTAAATTTCCCAAACCTCCGACTCCTGCCCCCCCTCCCCCCGGGCATTTTTTAAGGATAACTTTATGTAGTAAAATGGTAACATCGGCTGTTTATCCCCTTATGATACAATAATCAAGCTTTTTTGGGGTAAACAGACACTGACAAGCTAAAACGGCATCCTCAAATGCGGCCCCCCCAGCTGTTGGGAAATACAACTCCCATCATTCCCCTATTATAGATTAAAAACATGCATGATGGGGTTGAGTTTTTCAACAGCTGGGGGGCGCGTTTGAGGATGCCCGACTAAAGGGTAAAATGTTTTTTTTTTTTTGGGGGGTTGAAGAAAAATTTGTAAATTGTATCTAAGTCCAGTTGCACCCAAAATTGGGAAAGTTTTAGAGGACCCGGGATCAGATTTTGGTCAAGACCCGCTTGAAAATTTATCCAGAGCCCCGAAAAGGGTTCAGCAGTATTGGAAAACCAAAGGTGGATTTCCCAATAAACAAAAAATAAAAAATTTAAAACTTTGATTTTTAGGACAAAACAGTAACAATGCGGAAATAGAAGGTCTAAAAACTTTAAGTCCATTTAGTATAGAAGGTAAGATGAGTATATCAATTACAGTCCTCATGTAAAAGCGTAGGGATGGTGAGATATGGGCCTGAAAGTCACAAGTTCAAAAAAATTGTTACCTTTTGCTTGTCGTGTAAAATATATTTATTGGATACGACTTTAGAACACAAAAAAAAAATTTTTAAAAATGCAAAACACGTGGGGAAAATTTTTGGAGTCTCTGAATTGTTCTGAGAAATGATTGCCCCATCAGATCCTGCAACTGACCTCACTTGATCTATTTTTTCCAGGCTAAGAACGGCCTCTCTCCTAAAATTGGGTTGGGGCAAATGGGGACCCACAGGGGCAAATTCAACAAGTCAGGGTATAAAGGAATTGCCTCAGCCACGTCGTTTTG
>JAODAL010081450.1:0-11902 GCA_025379985.1 Phyllomedusa bahiana | reverse complement strand
GAGCTGTGTTACACAGTCGGATTTTTATTGTAGTTTCAAAACCGCCGGCTTTTTGAACATGTTTATTTTTTTGCTGTTTTCAGTGTTTTAGTTAGTTCATGTACTAGGACCGGCTAAAAATCTGACCTCAAAATCGCAACAAAAAACGCGGGTATGGAAAACTGAAAAATACTGTTGAATTTCTGATTGCATTTTACAGTGGCGTGCAGAGCCCAAGAGTAATAAATGAGGCATTCCCCTATTTTCTTTAATAAAGCCCTTATATAACAAAACTCAACAGCATGTTGCCCAGGGCTTCGGTCTTCCTGACACCACCATGCTGCACATCCACAGTAGGTCAACAGCCACAGAACAAAGGCTTGTTCCATAATCCAGATTTCACTAGCACCTCAGGGATGATTTCCTGCAATTCTGTAGCACTTTTTATGACCTTGTTTCAATAACTTAAATTCTCAATCCTTTAATAGTTATTTGAAGTGTATCAAGTTGAAGCTCCCCTTTCTTTGAGAATGCCTATGATGTTTACGGTGGATGATTTGTAGAGATGGGTGAATTTCTCAAATTCGATTCGGTGGTTTCGCCGAATTTTCCGACAAATTTCGTTTCGGTCCGAATTGCTTCGGGACGAATGGCATTAAAAAACAGCTATTTCCAGGCTGCACAGAGCCTGCAGGGTGCTGTAGAACGTTGTGCCATGCTTAAATATGCAGAGGGAGCTTGGTTTGGTCTTCATACAATGTTGTGTTTTAGTATGACACGCACAGGACTGCCGCCGCTCTTAGAATCGCTTCACTATAAAATTCCCTGGGCACTTAAGAGGGCAAAACTGACCAAAAAACTGAAGCGGGAATGTAGCCTGATAAAGTCATGGCAGCGAAAGCTGGAAAAAAACAATCTGAGAGCTCAGGTGGCAACATCAGTGACAGAGTGTGGAGGTGACGACAGCAGCCACAGCAGCATGAGGTCAGAGACTGTCACAAAGACATTTGGAGGTGGCAAAAAAAAACAGGAGTAGACCACAGAGTGGGACAATGACACAGTGTGGAGGTCACGGCAGCCGCCACAGCAGCAGCAAGAGGTCAGACAGTGGCACAATGACACAGTGTGGAGGTCACGGCAGGAGTCATAGCAGCAGCATGAGGTCAGACAGTGGCACAATGACACAGTGTGTAGGTCACGGCAGCAGCCACAGCAGCAGCATGAGGTAAGACAGTGGCACAATGACACAGGTTGGCAGGACCCGGCGCGCAGCAGAGGTAGAGAGTGGCACAATGACATTCTGGAGGTGGCAAAACCAGGAGTAGGCCCAGAGTGGCACAATGACACAGTGTGGAGGTCAAAGGCAAACAGCAGTATGAGGTCAGACAGTGGCACAATGACATTCAGGAGGCGGCACACCAGGCTTAGGCCAAAGAGTTGCACTATGTCAGTGAGTGGAGGTGACGGCAGCAGCAGCATGAGGTCAGAGAGTGGCACAATGACACAGTGTGGAGGGCATGGCAGTAGCCACAGCAGCAACATGAGGTCAGACAGTGGCACAATGAAATTCCGGAGGTGGCAAAACAGGAGTAGGCCACAGAGTGGCACAATGACACAGTGTAGAGGGCATGGCGCAAGCCACAGCAGCAGCATGAGGTCGGGACAGTGGCACAATGACATTCGGGAAAGGGGGACAAAACAGTAGTAGGCCACAGAGTGGCACAATGACAGAGAGTGGAGTCACGGCAGCAGCAGCATGAGGTCTGACAGGGGCACAATGACATTCTGGAGGTGGCAAAAAACAGGAGTGGGCCCACAGAGGGGATCAATGACACAGTGTGGAGGGCACGGCAGCAGCAGCAGCAGCAGCATGAGGTCATAGAGTGGCACAATGACAGAGTGTGGAGGTGGGTGGCAACATCAGTCCCTGGTAAAGATGGTTGGTGGCAGATGGAGAAACTGGCAGCAGATGTGTGGTATCAGGCAGCTGGTGGCATCAGAATAGTGGCTGAGGCAGGTAGTTTGAACCCAGACTCATTTCTCACAGTTTGGGTGAGGCGTCATGGCTGATGTAGTCTGACGCCTAAGGCATTGGTGTGTGGAAATCCTGGCCGATCCACGCCTGATTCATCTTGGACAAAGGTCAGTTGTTCCACATTTCCGTGAACAAGCGGATTCTCCTTGGGGTAACGATGGCCCCCACCGCACTGAACTCCCGCTCTGATGCCACACTACTGGCCGGGCAGGACAGCTTCTCCACTGCAAACTCCAGTGGATCTTCTAACTGGGGTGACAGAGTGCCATCCAAGTAGGCCACCACCTGTTGGTTCAGAGTCTGCTCCAGGTCCTGCTGCTGCTGCTGGGACTGCCCTCTCACTAGGCGGGTGAAGGAAGCTGCTCATCAGTGACTCCAGACTTAGGTTGCTGCTGATGGAGCTGGTACTGCTCCTACACCCCCACCTTCCCCCAGCAGCCGCGGCAGTAGTACGTGAGCGCTGAAGAACCCCCGGTCAGACCTGTCAGAGGAGGGACGATGCCGCACATAGGCAGCGGCCAACTGACTACAGAGGATTTACCTATAGTATTAGAGTTTGTTCTCCCTCACAATAGCTGGGAAAAAGGCTCCCTTTTGGACCGGTAGCGAGAGCCAGAAGTAATCCTTCTGCCGGATGCTAACTATTCGGCTGTCACTAGCCAGGCAAATCAGCATGCTGCGGGCCATCTGCACAAGTGACTCCGAGGGGCTCTCTGCCTCCATCTCCACTGTATACTGCCACGGTGCTTGCATGTCATCTGCCTCGTCTTCCTCATCTCCATCTACCTCCTCCAGCTGCTCCTGCTCCTCTTCTCTTGTCACCTGGGTAGAAAATCCACTCATTTCACCAGACAATGCTTCAGCTCCAATGTCCTCCTCCTCCTCCTCCATTTCAGTCCACCCCTGACTCATGTGGCCACGAGATGTAGTCGCCACGTCTCCAGTCCCCTGCCCAGACAGATTTTTCAGCATCTGTTCCAGGACATGAAGCAGTGGAATAACGTTATTCATCCCGTAGTCCTGGCGACTGACAAACAACGTCGCCTCCTCGAATGGCCTCAACAAACGGCAGGTGTCACGCATGAGCTGCCACTGGCTGACATCACTGTTACACAGGGGTGTACTCCTGTCCGCCGGTCATCAAAAAAAACGTTAGTGACCTTTCTTGTTTATACAGTGGTCCAATGTGCAGGCTGGAATTTCAAAAGGGTGGGGAACATCGCATATCGAGTGGTTGGGGGGGGTTCTTCTGCTGCAAAATGAGGAGGGTGTTTTGGGTTTGTGGAATGGGTGAGTGCAGCACAGTTTCCTGCCATTTTCAGAACTTTGAAATCGGTGGAAGACTTCAGGAAACCCTTTTAAAAACCCGATTGAAAACGTGGCCATGCAGGGCCAAAGGACCCTCCCTCCTCGGTGCAGCGGGACACCCTGTTTCCCCCATTGTCCGTATCTGGTTCCGATTTGGTTGGCGCGGAGAAAGCCCCACACGATTTTTGTGCATGAAGCGGAGCAGTTCCCCCCTGTGGCTTCGTTCGTGGGAAGCGGTGTAGAAGCGTGACACCGCTGTGCCCCACCATGTGGGTATGAGGTGAAGTACTTGTGGAGGGGTGAGATGGTTTTTTGGGGGTGGGGAGAAAGGGGGGAAACTTGGCGCGGAGCCGGGTTTGCAATGTGGGGAGAAAGCGCCCCTTCTGTCCAGTTGTTGGTTTTGGGCCCGGGCAGGGAAACACATTCACCAGGGGGCCCTAAAGGACTTGTCGACCCTGACCCTGTTACAGCTCCCGACGTCTGCATGCCGTGCCCCTTGGAAAAAAAACCCATAAGTCAAGGATGGCCCCCCCTTTGTTTTTACATATTTATGAAATGCTGGACGCCTTTTTGGAAAAAAAATTACGGCTTGGGAAATCTATCTCGGCTCGGGGGCAAGCCATAATTTCGAACGGTGCGAGTCCCCATTTGGGGAAAGGGGAGGGATGCCAAATACCCAAAATTTGGCGGGCAAAGGGCAGCTTCTGCACCTTGGAGGTTGGCGCTATGTTGTCCTTTGGGAAACGTTTGTGAAAGACTGTGGGCCATGAGTAGGAGGAGCCGGGCATCTGGACTGGGAGATGTGGCAAAAAGAAAAGCTCCCTTTGAAAAGGTGGTGGGCCTTGACTGGCTGCAAAGCATGCGTGCCCTGGGCGCTGCTGGCTGTTGTGCGGGGCAGGGGGTGGACCACCCATCTAAGCCCCTTTTCCCCAGGCCACCGGATGGTGGATGCTGCATGTGTTGACGAGCGGCCGTTTGGGTGCCACGTTAGCTCCCTGGCCATGCTTCACTTTCTGCATACTGATTATACATATACCCCATATTCGGCTATCTGGTGTCTTAGCAAAGAATGCCCAACAACGCCGGAGTATCTTGATTTGTACTCAAATGCTGCACTGATTGACTACTACGCTGCTGCATCGCTGAGCCCCTGTGCCCGATACTTTCTGGACTTCAAGCGGATTTTTTTTACCTTACTCTGCTGCTACTCCTGCTGACTCATGGCACAAAACCCACTTGCTGGCTGCGCCGCTGCACTGAATGCGCAAGTAAGCTGACACCCTCTTTCCTGATGTATGATGAAGCCTTGCCTCACCGGCTCCCAAGTGCTGGTCGGCTACATCATCATTATTTGTGTTTCATCGTCAATGCTGTCCTCATCACCGGTCTTGGTGGTATGCAGTGGCTTGACCCCTCCACAACATGTACCACCCATGCCACTATCAACACTATTACTTTGCAGGCCTACTGCAAGATGCAGGGGATTTTGGCCCCATTTCTTCGCTGACAAGTAGTGCTGACTGACTCCTAAAATTGTTCATCTCGCTATATAGCGGCACTGAGGCCAGACCACATAGTAGATCTCTGGCTGAGGGAACACCCGGATGGGACAGAGGCGGTTCGGCGGGACAGGTGGAGGCTGCTTGACCCGATCCCGGGGCCATGCCATAAACTAAGGGTTAGTGGCTGACGTTCCCACCGTCTCTTGGCTTGGGGTTGTAAGATGTTTCCCTGGGACGGAAGGGGATGAACTAGTCAAAAAGTTCCAAGAACCCATGGGTTGATGGTAGCACCACGGCCGCTACGATGGAAGCGGCAGTTATGGGCCTCACCGGTTAACCCTGCTGCGACGTCCCCTTGACTGTGCCTGTGAACTGGGCCTGCGTGAGATTGTTTGTGCCATGCCACTCGCAGTGAAGAGCCTGCAATCTCTCTGGCTGACATACTGTTTGTTTCTAAATGTACAGACACTGTTTGATGTAGATAAATCCTGTAATATGAATAAATTACACCACCTGTATTTTGACTCCTTTTAACCCAGTTTAACAAGCTTGGGTAACCCTTTGGATATAAAATTGCGCTCCACAAATGGCCTGGGATACATTTTCTTGTATGTGTCATTTTACAAAAAACCACTGTGTATTTTTATGAATGTAAAAAGGCACAAACAGGCTTAATTAACCTTCGGATATGAAATTTGTCAGGCAAAATGTCCTTTTTTGGCCGGTGGAAAAAGAACTATTCTTTTAGTGACCACAACAGCAGAAACAAAGCTTAATTAACCCTGGATGTAAATTGTAGCAAAAGAATTGAAGGCATAACCAACAAAACTACACAGCTTTGTGCGTGTTACAATGGCATGTATTTTACGGTACACAACAAGGAAAAACTGTTGTAATTTATCCTTCGGTTATGAATTATACTACAAGAAAAATGTCTTTTTTGGCGGTGAAAAAGACAGTTTCTTTTAGTGACCACAACAGCAGAACAATAATAATAATAATAATAATAATAATCTTTATTTCTATAGCGCCAAACATATTCGCAGACTTTAACAAATTCAGGGTAAACATACAGACATTTCACATTATAAGTACTTAAATAATTGAGAGCACAAGTTTGAGGGCCCTGCTAGTGCAAGCTTTACAATCTATTAGGGTTGTATGGGTGTAACATACGGTAAGAAGTGCCAAGTTTTACAGGTTGGCAATGGCTTTCATAAATAGGGGGTGGTTGGTTACATGAATATGGATGGAGCCTGCCACAGAATGTACATTTATTTACAGATTAAGTGCCTGTTGAGTGCCCATGTGCAGGGGAGTGTCAGATGTGTGTGATTGCAGTTAGGGGGATCTTGGTGGGCCAGATGAGAAATGTTATTTCTGGGCCTCTTAAAAAACTGTCGAGGGTTTGCTGAATGTGTGATCACCCAACGGTAGCATATTCCAGAGAATTGGCTGTGTGCGCACTGTGTGCAATTTGTAGGCGGGGGCATGGGAGGTTCGGATCGATTGAGGGAATGTAGGTATGATATCATCAGGCAGAGCGGGAGAGCATGGGTTGGGCGGGGGGGTGGTTAGACAGACTAGGAGGAGATGTAGGGAGGAGCAGCGCTGATGGAGAGCTTTATGGTTGAGAGTGCTGAGTTTATACTGTACTCCCTGTTATGGATGGGCACCCAGTGCATGTGGAATGACACAGGGTTTAGAGGCTATCAGTATAACGGCTGGAGAGAAAGACAAGCCTGGCTGTGCTGTCATTTGGACAGATTGGAAGGGGTGGGAGAGAGTTTGAAGAGGTGGTGGGGTGTGACCGATATAGCAAGGAGTTTGCAGTAGTCAAGACGATGGAAAGAATAAGGAGCTGTAATGAGAGTTTGAGTCGTTTCCACAGTGAGAATTGGACAGGATTTTGGAGATATTCTTGAGGTGCAGTGATAGGAGCGGTAGGGATTGGGATATATGGGGAGAAGGTCAGATCATAATATAATAAAACCCCTAGACAGCGGGCCTGCTGCCTAGGAGGAAATGGTCAATCGGTACCACATACAGAAACAGGAAAATAGCAGGGGGGGGGGTGGGTGGTTAGTAGATGCGGGGGAAGACCATGAAGTTCAGTCTTAGTAGGAGGTTTAGTTTCAGGATGGAGAGGTGGGACTTGGTGTCAGAGCATCGGACAGACAGTAACTGGTGTTTTGTTTATAGCAAGGCTGGAGTGATGTCACGGGAGGATGGTTGTATAATTGGGTGTCATCGCATAGAGATGGTACTGGAAGCCAAAATCTTACTGATCGGTTTGTCCAATGGGGGCTGTGTACTTTGAAAACGAGGAGAGGACCTAGAACTGACCATGAGGAACTCACAGCAAGAGGAGAGGAGTGGAGGTCGAAACCAGAAATGAGACACTAAGGAGCGGGTCATGGAGAGGGTAGGACGTGAAGGAACCAAGCGAGGGAGCGGTTGTCCTGGAGGCCAAATGGTGCTGTGCATGCTGAGGAGAAGTTGGTGATCCACAGTGTCAAATGCTGCAGAGAGATCCAAGAAGAGAGAATAATGAGTAGTCTACCCTGAGAGTTTTGCTCTTAGGAGGTCATTTGAGACTTTTAACTAAGGCAGTTTCGTGGTGTGTAGGTGCGGAAACCTGATTGCTGCGGGTCAAGAAAGAGTTAGCAGAGGTGATAGCGGTTTCAGGCGAAGTGTAGACCATGCGTTCAGAGTTGAGTTGATGGGCATGCGTTTAGAGAGTGGTGGTTGTTTATCACAGCACAGGAGGGTCCAGAGAGGGCTGTTTTAGTAAAGGGGTTATGATGGACCGTTTTGAAGGAAGATGGAAAAGATCCAGTGGAGAGAGAGAGGCTTACAGATAGCAGTAAGGTGAGATCGAGGACAGCTGGGAGAAATAGACTGGACGAGGTGGGATGGAATGGGTCAGTAGACGAGGTGGTGGGGGGACGAGCAGACAGGAGAAGCCTGGACATTCTTCCTCTGTCGTCGGGTCAAGGGCTCGCGAGTAGTTTGAGGTCGTGCGGGGAGGGACGGATGGGTATTATTTGGGGATTGTGATGTGATGTTTTGCCAAGATATTTTCAAATTTTGTCTTTGAAGTGAGTGGCCAAGGTCTTCTGCACAGGAGGGTCAGTGACCAGAGCCTGAGCTTTAGGCCACTTTGGAGGAGTGGAAGGATGTCAAGAGGCGTTTTGAGTTGTTGTGTGTGTGTGGAGATGAGGGAGGTGAAATATTTTTGTTTGTCGCAGTCGAAGGGGGCAGTGTGATAAGTCCTGTGCTTGAATTTGTACAAGTGGAGAATGTCTGCATGGTAGCTTTGACTGTCTCCCAGACCGATCAGCACACTGGAACATCGCTTGGAGAAAACGTGTCTGAGGTTGTGTGCCAAGGCCTCGCGGGGTCTGACTCTGGTGGTGCGGATATAGGTGTCCTTGTGTTAGTGTGTGGTTGCCAACCATGTTGTCCAGGGGTGGTTGTGTGATAGTTTCATTGTAACGTTTGGACAGCCTGGTTGGACAGGAGAGAGGGAGGAGAATTGGGTGGCAGTGAGGACTGTTTGGTGTTCTGTGAGTTCCTGAAGTATTAATGGAGCGGATATTTCTGAATGGATTGATGGGCAGGTTTGTCCAGAGAGAAGGCTGAGAATTAGTGATAATGAAGGAAGATAAGATTGTGGTCAGAGAGAGCATAAGAGAATTAATGAAGTTAAAATTGAGGAAAGATCGAACAGAAAAAGACCGATCCAGAGGTTCCCACCTTGTGGGTTGGGGTCGGGAGTCAGTAAACTGCGACATGGAGGCCAATGAGAGGAGGTTAATGAAGAACTTTGACGGCAGAATAGACATGGGGGGTCATCAATGGGGATGTTGTAATCACCCCCCCCCATGATGCGACGTGGGCATTTCAGAAGAGAGGAAGTGTGGGAGCCAGGGCGGGCAAAAATGATCAGAACACTGGCGGGGAGAGCCCGGGGGTCTGTAGACAACTGCACCTCTGATGGAAAATGCTGGAAAGAAGAGTTCTGAGGTGTGGACCTCAAAGGGAGGGGAAAAACAGTGAGGGAGGGTGCAGGAGGAAGGACCTGGTATGTGCAGTGTGGAGAGGTAGTATGCCACTCCTCCACACGGCCTGTTCTCAGGTATGGGGGTGTGGGGGTGATGTGTTAGCCCCCCATAGTGTGTGAGCAGCAAGGGAAGCGGTGTCAGATTGCTGGAGCCATGTTCTGTGCGGGCCAGCAGGTTGTGGGAGAGTTGGAGTGAAAAAGGTCATGAACAGCAGTGATTTGTTGCAGGTACGGGATCGAGGCGCTTCCATAGAGCACACTTAAAGGGGCACACTAGAAAAAGACGTTTCCAGCGTATGGGCAAGCAGGGTTTCTATGGGAGGCTGAGGAGGAGGTGGGTATGTGCAGTAATGGAAGGTGGCCCGGGGGTTGGGAGATGATGTCACTGCAGCGAGAAGCTGGAGAAATGAAATATGAGTAGAGACGCAGAGGTTGGTGTCAGTGATGATATGAGCGGCGTTTGTGCAGTATTATTGCCGTGAGCTGGAGGTTTGGGGTGGTTGAAAAGGGAAAAATGCTTAATTAATCCTGGACTGTAAATTGGGCAAAAGAATTGAGCAACCCAAAATTACCAGCTTTGTAGACGTGTTACAACAAGCACAGAGAAAAACTGTATTTAACCTTTGTTACTGAATTTTGCTTACAGGGAAAAATTTCTTTTTTGAGCGCACAAGAATTGAGCAACCAAAAAATTAAGTGGTATTTGGATTGTAAAAAACGCTGTTTCTTTAAAAATGAATACAACAGGAACAGGCTTAGATAACCTTGGAATTCAATGTGCTGTGACAGATAGCATTAAAATGTATATTGCAGCTGCATTGGACGCATACTGGACTTCAGTTCCAATACCCCAAAAAATCAGAATTAGAAGTAAGAGAAGCAGTTTGAGACAAGCTGAGCCATGTCCCAAAATCGCTGTATAAAATGAGTTCTTTAGTAAGAGATTTTCATAGCAGCCATGGCAGCAATTTCCTGATCAGTACAGTGAGAGCGGTATGAGCCCCCAGCGTCGCCCCGGACTTATATAGTGCAGGTGATCACAGAATCCCGCCAGTCTTGAGTGGCTTCATTCTGCCCCATGTCATGCAGGCTATGCCCTTCTTCTCCCAGAGTCTTTGCCCATGTACGCCATGTGCTCGCAGCCCTTTTTTCAATTTAAAAAACGCTTCGTTCACGCGACGTACCCCCAAAATTCGACTTTGTTCAGAACGAAGTTTTTTCCTGAAATTCTAAACGAATTTCACTTCGTTAGAATCAATTCGCCCATCTCTAATTACGCTAATTGTACAATGATGTAACCAAGGAAGATAGAGCAAATCTCACCCAGTATATGACGTACCAGAGTAATCTAATAAGTAACTTGGGACCTCAAGAAAAACAAAAGTCCAAGGTTCTCCACTTTTAGCTTCACAGAAGAAATGTATGGCTTATTATATAATTTCATAAATCATGGAGGTGCTCAATGGGAAAACTGAAGGCAAGGGATATATTGCAAATAGAAGTTTTTTATAAGTGCTATACAAAAATAAGGTTAGTCAGGAATTATTCACATGATGCAGGTGGTCATGTGTATAATGGAATCCAATGAACTAAATATATCCATATCTAAGCCTCAGAAAACCCATGAAAATGGATTAGGACAGGTGCAAGCATCACTATTTGTATGCACAGTCCTGGTTATAATCAACCTCGAGGTGGGTATGCATACAGTCTTTGCTCTGGTAGAAATCACCTGGTTGTGTCCATAGGTTTCTCCTTCTTCATGCGATTATAAGGTGGTGGTATATCTTCTGTATGGTGAAGTTGTTGAAAATGCAGATCTAAACAATGACTTGGAATGACTGTTTCATCAGTAATGGGTGATGACCTGTCTCAGCTTCTCCCGTCTTATCCACTTGTACAACTGGTTATATGCCTTTTAAGTACCTGATGCAGAGTGTGTGCCTGGAGTGGGAGCAAATAGTACTGCTTGAGAAAAGTCTATATGACCGAGATGTCATTATACAGCGGGACTTTTCTTTGTCCTCTTTCCCATCGAGCACCTCCATGTTTATTTAAAATTTTGTAATAAGCCTACATTTATTTTTGTGTAGGAAAATAGGGGCCCTTTGGGGCAGCCAAACAGTTCATCCCCTTATGATTAAAAAAGTCTTCCCAATCTTTTTTTGGGTCCCGGTTTTCAATAATTCACAAAAAAGAACATTTTACCTCCACCTTATAAACCCTGAAGAAGGGGCAATATGGGCCCCACCCAGGTGATTTCCCCAAAAGCAAAGGACTTACACATTTCCCCCGATGTAACCGGATGTGCATTAAATGCGGAGCTCACTCCTGTCCTAATCCATCTTCATATGGGTTTTCTGAGTCTTAGATATTGTCATACTTAGTGCAGCAGATTACATTATACATATGACTGACTGCATTGTGTGCATTATTCCTGACTTACCTTATTTTTGTATAGCACCAATAAAACACTTCTATTTGCAATATATCCTTTACGTTCCCTTTTTTGTGTGCCGGGGATAATTTGGCATAACCCTGGGCCCACTGGAGGATTCTTGGGTTCTCTGGTGGATCAGCCCAACATTGTGTAGAGGAGCCATAGTTATAACTTTTATCATATGTGCCAGAGCCTGGAGCTTTCTGTTTACCTTAAGGCTTTATGGCGTGGAGACGAGTGGTGCCAGTGTGTATGATCATCCTAGTAGAGAAGGCAATGAGAAGATATTATTCATTTGGCCCTAGGTCCACATTGTGACATCCTCTCATTTTCTTTCTTTCTGTCTGTCAGCAGCAGATAATTGAGAGGTTTAAAAGGCTTTTCTTTACAACTTTTGGACAAAATATTTACCGAATACAAGGTTCCCCCCCTCCCTCGACTTCAGCTAAAGCGCCTTTTCTGCAGAGCGGCCATAACCTTCCCAAGGAGCAAACAAAAAATTTAAAAATTTTTTTTTGAAATTTTAATAAAAAATTTTTTAAGTATCTTAAAAAATAAAAAAAAATTTTTTT
>JAODAL010081449.1:0-11903 GCA_025379985.1 Phyllomedusa bahiana | reverse complement strand
GAAAATTTCCCGGGAAGCCAAAAAATCGGGCTATATTTGGAGCTGGGACAACTGAATAAGCGCAGCTTCCCCCCATTTTTTAAAACCCCGACCCACGAAAAGTATTGTGGCAAAACCCCTTTAATACGGTCCCAAAAATCTGGCCATGAGAAAGTGGCCTCAGCCTAAATCTGCAGATTCCATATTGAAATAATTTTACTATACAAACAAAAATTTTCTCCCAAGGTTTTTTAAAACCCAAAAAGTTGTAGCCAAAAATGTAAAAACCCGGTCTAAAAGAATTTGGGGTTTCACTCTGCTGTTTTTAAAAGCTAAAATTTTTGGGTTTGACAAATAAGGTAAAAAAAGATCAGAAATTGATAAAACGACCAAAATTTTTATTGGGTTGCGTTTTGTTTTACAAAACCCCCCAAAAAGATAAAGGTCATTTTACCCCCCAGAAGAGTTTTTAAGTTGCCCCTTAAAAAAACTAAAAACCAAAAATTTAAAATTTTTTTTAAATAAAAGCGAAAAAAAAGGAAAAAAAAAAAAAAATGTTCGGAACAAAATTTTACCTGAATTGATTCCCATGCCACCCCGAATTTTAATAATATAATTTTTTCCCAAAACTGGCGGGCCCTTTTTGGTTGGATCCCTTGCCCAGTGGGGGTATTTTTCTACTGCCCCCCCTTTCCCCTTATGGTACAAAATTTGTAAAATCATTTAAAAACATAAAAGTAAAATAAATCTTTATAGTGCCTGAAAACCCACCGCCGCATAGCCCCCAAAACTTAAAATTTTGCTCCCTGCAATTTGCTCCTCTTCTTGTTTCCAAAGTACTCACCCCCAAAGGTTTTTCAGGGGTTTTATTGAAAAATTTTTAAAAATTTTTTTTTTAAAGATCAAAAAAACCCTTTTTATGAAACAAACTAGAAAAAAAACCCATTTGAATTCGGGAATTTTTTTGGGACCCCGTTTATAAAAAAGTTTTCCCCACTATAACGATGGCTTGGTTTGTGGATCTTTGGGCCCGGGTCAAAAAGTGGTTGGTTTTAAGCCACGTAAGGAGTCTTTGGTGCCTTCCGGTTTTCCCCAGAGCCTGCCACAAGACGGGTTTTTGGACTTGGGTGACCGGGTTTCGCTACCCCCTAAGGGCATGGTAGATATAAGTAGATATAAGTAAAAATATAAGTATATAATTTAAAAGTAGATTAAGTCATGCACACCATGCCCCACATGGTAAAATTAGGAAAAACCTGTATAATAATTATAGAAATACGAAACCGGGCACCCCCCTTATGCATGGAAATGCGTTTTTCCCCTCCTCCTTCGCCGGACCCCCACTACGGAAATTTCCCCCTCACCTTAACAGCTGCCTTATCTTTTTTTTGGGCCCGCTGATTGCCCCCTAAAAACCCATTTTTCCACAGTTTATCCCAAATTGTTCCCAATTACTGCACCCTATTTTTTCCCCCATTCCCCCCAAAAAAAAATACAAAAACGTGGGTCCACGCCCCCCTTTCTTTCCCCCGGCCTTGAAATGCAACATCCTTTTCTGTGGCCCCCCAGTTAGCACCCTCGCCCCCCCTCCAACCATCCAAAAACCCTTTTGCTGCCCGTCTTATCCATCTCTTTTCCCCCTCTGCCTTTCCCCCCTTATCCCCAAACCCCTTTTCACTGGTTTCCATTCCCCAACGAATTCATTTAAAATTAAATAACCCTGACCTAAAAGGGGCCTCTCCAGGGACCTCTCCCCTCCATACTTTCTCTGCCCAAATTTTCCCCAGATCCCTCCCCTCAGCAATTTTCCGTCCTCCCAGGACCATCTCTTTTGCTCCCTTTTCATCAGTTTCCTCACAAACCGTCTCCAAGACTTTCTCCCGTGCTTCCCCCACACTCTGGAAAATCTTTAAACCCCCCAAAAACATCGGGATCCCCCCAAATTTTAAAAACCATTTTAAAAAGAAAACCTAAAAAAACCCATCTCTTCGGGAAATGGGCCTACAACCCACACTACCCCCCACCCTAACAACCGGCCCGCAAGCATGTCTGCCATCCCTTCGGGTCTCTCCCTTTTTTCCTTGTAGTTTGGGGTAAGCCTCGGAGCGGGGTCCCTTTCCCTCTGTTTCATTTCTAGTCTTTTTTTGGTCCCCTTTGGTATTTTTCAATATTTGTTAGGTATGAAATTTTACCCCCTTAAAAATTGTACAGCGCCCGGGAAATTTAATGGCGCTCAAAAAATAAAAAATAAAAATTTAATAACTACAGATGTTGTTTGATAAAGGCCTGCCGGCCAAAAACGTCATGGAAGGGAATCGCATTTTCCCAACCCCAATTTATATATATCTTGAATTTTGAGCAGTAATCTTTACTTATAGTTATTTTTAATTTTCAACATTTCCCCACAGAGCATTTTTTGGCATAAATACTGCTTCCCTTGAAAAATTTAAAAGATACCTTTTCCTTGCATTTTGGGGGTTTTCCCGGGGTGCATTTTTCTTTAGCTAGCCCCTAAACCTGACTTCCCTTGTGGTGGCAACTGGGGTCCCAGGGTTTAAAAGTATCGGAAAAAAAACTCAAAAGCCGAGGACAGGAAAGGAAGGTTCAGGGCAGGCAAAAGGAAAAACTTTGGTCAGGGATGGAGAAAAGGGGTTCAAAGACAAGCTAAAAACTAAAAATCAATGGAAGCTTTTACTATGGAAACAGGGAACAAAGGGCGGCGGGAAAAAGTGATCAGAGGTATAGGGGTAAAGGGGCCCGGGGAAATTAGCCAATTAAGTTTAAACCGGAGGAGCAAAGACACTCCACCCCGGGCAGAGACGCGCGGGGCCAAGCAGGACCCGTGGAGAGGTGATTTTGAGGGGGGCGGGGGGGGGCCGGGGAAAAATGAGTGCGACATGGGGGTCCCCGGGGTAAAACTCATGACACCCCCCGGTTAGACTTTGAAATCATATGTTTAAGGTTATCCCTTTAAAGTCTCACAGGTGGGGGGACCCCCCTTCCGGGGACCTGCCCTATTTTGGGGAACCAGCCCCCCAAAAGTTAGGGTTAAAGAATGGAGATCTGGTGAAACTTGCGCAAGACTCTATATTCTGTTCTATGGGGGTTTTCCCATTTTCAGGGGGGGAAGCGCTGGGGGTTCTCCCCTTTCTGTTCTAGGGGGAGTTCCCAGTACAGGGGAAAATTGTGTTCTCCATTTTTTTCTAGGGGATTTCCCCAAGTACAGGGGGCACTGTGTTCTCCATTCTGTTCAAAGGGGAAGTTCCCAGTAAAGGGGGAAAACGTTTTTGTTTCTCTCCATTCTATTCTCTGAGGTTTCTTTTCAGGGGGGGGGGCGCTGTGTTCTCTCCATTCTGGTCTAGGGGATTTTTTCCCAGTAAGGGGGTAGCGCTGGGTTCTCTCCATTCGGTCTAGGGGGAGTTCCCATTTACAGGGGAGCCCCTGGGGTTCTCTTTTTTCCCTTTTTCTAGGGGGGTTCCCAGGTACGGGGGGACCCGCTGGGGTTCTCTCCTTTTCTGTTCTAGGGGGATTTTAAAGTACAGGGGGGGCGCTTTTTTTTCCCATTCTGTTCTATGGGATTTCCCCAAATTACAGGGGAGCGCTGTTATTCTCTCCATTTTTTTCTATGGGATTTTCCCATTTCGGGGGAGCGCTGTGTTCCCATTTGTTCTATGGGAGTTCCCAGTAAAAGGGGAGCACTTTTTTCTCCATTTGTTTAGGGGAGTTTTCCCAGAAAAAGAGGAGCGTTTGTGTTTTTTCTCCATTCTATTCTCTGAGATTTTCCCTTTTGTTCCCAGGGGAGCGCTGTGGTTCTCTCCTTTCGGGTTTCTAGGGGAAAGTTCCCCAGTACGGGTACCCGCTGTGTTTCTCCATTTGGTTAGGGGAGTTCCCAGTTCAGGGGAAGCGCTGTGTTCTCCCCCTTTTCTTTCTATGGGATTTTCCCGGAAAGGGGGCGCTGTTTTCTCTCCTTTTTTTCTAGGGGGGTTCCCCAAGAAAAGGGGAGCGCTGTTTTCTACCTTTCCCTTTTTCTAGGGGAGTTCCCAATACAGGGGGCGTTTGTGTTTTTCCATTCTTTTTCTATGGGATTTTCCCGTACAGGGGAGCCCCTGTGTTCTCCATTCTTTTCTTGGGAGTTCCCATTACAGAGGAGCGCTGTGTTCTCTCCTTTCTTGTTTTTGGGAAAATTTCCCCCATTTTACAGGGGAGTGCTTTTGTTCTCTCCTTCTTTTCTCTGAGATTTTTCCCATTTAAAGGGGGGGGGGGTTTTATTCCCCTCCATTCTTTTTCTAGGGGAAAGGTTTCCCGGGGCCCGGGGGAAAGCGCCGGGTTGCTTTTTCCCCATTTTTTCCCTATGGGAGTTCCCAGTACAGAGGTGCGCGGGTTTTTTTCCCTTCTGCCCCTATGGGAGTTCTAAAGTAAAAGGGGAGGCTGAGTTCTCTCCATTTTGTTTAGGGGATTTTCCAAAGTAAAGGGGAGCGCCGTGTTCTTTTCCATTTGTTCCCTATGGGATTTCCCAGTACAGGGGGAAGCGTGTTTTTCCATTTGTTTATGGGGTTCCAGTACGGGGAGCGCTGTTTTCTCCATTTTTTTTTTTTGTGATTTCCCCGGGTTTTAAAGGGGAGGGGCTGTGTTCTCTCCCTTTTGTTCGGGGGGAAATTCCCAGTACAGGGGAGTTTCGGGTTGTTTTCTCCTTCTGTTCTAGGGGGCCCCCGGGTTTACAGGGGAGCGCTGTTTTTCCCCCATTCTATTATAGGGGAAGTTCCCAGTACGGGGAGCGCTGTGTTCTCCATTTTGGTCTAGGGGAGTTCCAGTAAGGGAGCGCTGTTTTTCTCCCCCATTCTGTTTATGGGATTTCCCCATTTCAGGGGTGCGCTGTGTTCTCCCCTTTCTGGCTAGGGGGTTTTTCCCCCGGGGTTACGGGGGAGCGTTTTGTTTTTCTCTCCATTCTGTTCTTTTGGAAAAGGTTCCCGGTTACGGGGGAGTGCGGTGTCTCCTTTCCCCTCCTCTAGGGATTTTTCCCAGTACGGGGGGAGCGCTTGTTCTCTCCATTCTGTTCTATGGGAGTTCCCAGTACAGGGGAGCGTTTGGTTTTAGCTAGAACGAATGGGAGTCGGGGCCCCCAAACGGGCCCGGCTCTTCATTCTGTTACTTTTGGGAAACCCGGGGTTCCCAAGAAAAAAATACAAAACCCAAAAGGTGGGGACCTACACCCTATCACCTTTTGTTGGAACCAGGGAGAATCTTTTTAGGAGAAATATAGTGAGTTTTTTTAATTCAAGCTTTAATTCACCAGGTCAAAAGGAGGGACATTTACAGATAAAAAAAAACCCAAAAAGGCAAAAAAGGGGGGTTTTTGGGGCAAAAGTAGGGGAAATTTGGGCTCCCAAAAAAAGGGGACACTGGGGGAGGTATGCCTTAACCCTCTGGGTTTTTTTTTTTTTTTTTTTCCCCCCCCCCCCTTTTCCCGGTTTCCCCGGGGCCCCATTTTCTAAAATTTCATTCTTTGCTGCCCCGAGAGGAGAGGACCCACAAAAAAATTCTGGGAGCATAGAGGGAAAAGGGGATAGGGAAAAAAAAGGGCATGGCTATGATCACTTCAGCACAAGTAATTAGATGTTATAAGAGAGTGGTCACACAGACAGTAAGACATGTGGTTTCCAAAACCGGTAGAATCCATCACAGAGAAGCTTCACCGGAGCTCCGAGCCCTGGCAGTCGTTACCGCAGTGCATTTTGTGTGCAGCAGAGAGCAGAAAGCAAATTTTCTTTTTAGGATGAGAGTGGGGCCCTTAGACTACGGGGCCCCTGTGCAAAGAGTATCCCTAGTATTTAGTATCATATGGTCTTAAAGAATTTGTTGCCAACTTTTTAAAATAAAAAGCAGGGAGATGTTAGAGGGGGGCGCGCTTTGCGGCTGCGGTAAAAATTTGGGATGGGCACGCCCCTCTTTCCGGGGAAAGCCACGCCCCTTCAAAAAACCACCCCACTCCACCTAATGCATAACGGTTTGGAAGGGAAAACCCGGTAGATTTCCCTTATAGCCAGGGAGTAAACCCCCAAAAAGCAGGTAGTGCCCCTTTTCAGGCAGGTAGATGCCCCTTTTTTGCCAAAATAGATGCCCCTCCCGTAAACCAGGTAGGTGCCCCCCCTTTTTTAGCCAAAGGGAGGGGGCCCCCCTTTTTTAGCCAAATAGTGCCCCCTCAGTTGCCAGCTAAATGCCCCCTCTTTTTGCCAGGTAGTGCCCCCAATTTTTGGGCCCGGGTTTGTGCCCCCATTGTTTTCCAGGGAGATGCCCCCCCTGTTGCAGGTAGATTTTCCCCCCCTGTTGCCAGGTAGTGCCCCCCTTGTTGCCAGGGAAAAGCCCCCCCTTGTTGCCCGGTTTGTGCCCAATTGTTTTCCCCGGGTTTCCCCCTCTGATGCCCGGTTTGTGCCCCCCTGTTGCCCGGAAGAGCCCCCATTGTTTTCCCGGTAGATGCCCCCTCTTTTTTGCCAGGGGAGTTTCCACCTCTGTTGCCCGGTAGTGCCCCCCTTGTTGCCAGGGAGTGCCCCCATTGTTGCCAGGGTTTTGGCCCCCTCTGTTGCCAGGAAGAGCCCCATTGTTGCGAGGAAGAGACCCCATTGGGTTTCCCCGGGAGACTGCCCCCTCTGTTCCAGGGAAAAGCCCCCCCCGTTGCCGGGAGATGCCCCCTTGTTGCCAGGTAGATGGGCCCCCCCTGTTGCCGGTAGTGTCCCCTCTGTTGCCAGGTAGTGCCCCCTCTGTTTTCCCCGGTAGTGCCCCCTTTGCCCCGGGGAGTGCCCCCCATTTTTGCCAGGGAGATTTTCCCCTTGTTGCCAAAGGGAGATGTCAGCTCTGTTGCAGGAAAAGCCCCCTTGTTTCCCGGAAGAGCCCCCTTTTTGCCGGGAGAGCCCCCCATTTTAGCTAATAAAAATAAAATTAAAAAAATCCACTCCCCCTCACCCCGGCTTTCCTCCCGCGCTGCCCGCTCCCCACCGACTTCCCCAGAGGCGGGAAAGGGGAAATGAGAGCAGGCCCGGCGTCACTCCTGAGCCGCGCGTCCTTTCCCCCGCGCCCCTGAACCCGTATGTGCGCCGCACACACCGGGGGCCGGAAATTTCAGGGAGAGGAAAGGGGGGGGAGGGGCGATCCCTCCTGCCTTTCCCCCCGCCAGCGGACTCCCCGGGGGGTTTTTAAGCGGGGGCAGCGGGCCCCTTCACCCCCCCTGTAGGGGGCGGGGCCCCGGGCCCGGGGCCAGGTAGCGCACTAGCCCTTTAAAGAGGCCCCCCCGCCTGCCCGGCAAACGGGAGGGGAAAGCCAAAATCCCCCCCGGGGGGGGGGGAGGGGACCCCAAAAAGCGGGGGGCCCCCCCGCCAAAAATGGGAGGGGTTGGCATGTTGTCTTAAAGGGGGTTTTTCCCCTTTCATTTTAAATTTATTGACCTTTTGTCCTGTTTTTTTGGTTTCATTTTGAAATCAGGGGCGGGGTTTACTGGCTTTTCCCCCTAGGCTTTCTGTGAAGAAAGGGTTTTAGCTATAGCAACCCGTGGGTGGGGACCCTAAACAGGGAGATATTGCAAGGTCTGTAGCTATAGCGATGAGGAGTTTATGAAACCCCTACAAAAGGGGATATCTAGGAATAGGTAGGAACTGTGAATGGAAAACATATTGGGAAAGTGACTTTTTTTTGCAAAAAAACTTCAACATAAAAAGCAGCGATCCTTGTATTGAGACAACCCCTTTAATACAGTCATGAGAGTGAGCCCATAACTTTGAACTCAAGCATATCCCAAATTGAAAATGGGCTCTTTTTAGTGCTGTGGGTTTTTTTCCAAACAGATGGGGGCAAGCGGGATCCATAGGGCTCAATGACCCCACTTTTGGCCCCCCCATTCAGGTTGTATTCATTTTGGGTTTTCTTTTCATTTCATAGGCTCCCCCTATTACATTTAAAAAAAGTTATGGTTACGAAAGCCCTTTTTCTGTGCATCCCTCCAGTGCACCCCAATGAGTTCCACCCAGACAGAGGCAACATGACATGCTTTTGGCCTTCATCGGGTCATAGGGTCTATGGATACCCTTACCATATCTACCAAGAGATTTCCTAAAGGATATCGGGGGGGCTTCTCAATAAATTTTGAATAAACAGCCAATTTTTATTTTTTTAAACCCCCAAATTTAATTTCAAAATTTAATTTTTTAAATTTTTTTATAGGGGTAGTGTCCCCCAACTCCGTCCTCAGGACCCCCCAACAGGTTAATGTTTTCCGGAAGTCCATAGTATTCCACAGGTTTATATAATTATGGTCAGTGCATTTTTGGCGTGGGCCCCCCAAATCCCCTCCCAGGGCCCACCAAAAAGGTTTATGTTTTCGGATGTCCTTAGTTTTCCCCCAGGTGATTTAATTATGGTCCAAATGCATTCTTTGGCAGTGTTCCCCCCCAAATCCAGTCCTTAAAAACCCCCCAACCCGGTCCTTGGGTTTTTAGGATGTTCCTTTTTTTTCCCCAGGTGATATTTAAATTAAAGGTCAGTGAATTTTTTTGGCAGTGTTCCCCAAATCCAAATCCTCAGGACCCACCAACAGGTCTGTTTTGGATGTTTCCCTAGGGATTCCACAGGGGGATATAAATTTTGGTAGTGGAAATTTTATGGCCCAAATGTTCCCCCAAACCCCCCGTCCCCAGGGGCCCACCCAAAAAGTTCATGTTTTTTGGGGGGGGGTGTTTAGTTTCCCCCAGGTGATATTTTTAAATTTTGGTCAGTGCCCCTTTTATGGCGGGGTTCCCCCAAATCCAGTTTCCCTTTGGGTCCACCAACAGGGGGCATGGGTTTTTAGGATCTCCCACAGAATGCACTGACCATAATTATATCACCTGTGAAAGTCAGAAAACATGGCCTGTTGGTGGACCTTGAGGACTGGAGTTGTGGACCCCTGATAGAGTCAATACAGAGGGAAATTTTTCAAGTGTTTATGTTAATCTTGATGATTATGGCTTACAGCCCAAGGGAAAACCCCGGTCATTATCTCAGAATAAAATTTGAATTTACAAAAAAAACCAAAATTTTAAAAAAATTTTGGAACTCAGAAATGTTGCCCAAATTTAAAAAAATGCACAGAAATGCACCCCAATAAATTGGTGGGGCTCCTTGTGCTTTAAGCGCATTAAAGCAGCTGGCCCTGGGGGGCGATCAGCAATTTCAGAGGTTTTTATTTGGGAAACCCCGGTTCCTGGGAGATGCGCACTGGGGCTTTTTGGGCTTGATAAAAAACCCGTGGAACCCACACCAGCAATGACAAGGCTCCGCAAACCATCCTGACTGTGGGAAAAATTCACACTAGACCTCAAACAGCTTGGATTGTGGGTCCTCAAAACCCTTTCCCCCAGATCTGGGACCTTGGGCTTTCAAATTTAAATGCAAAAAAAATTTTTTTCCTCTTTTGAATGAATTTATGCAAATTTTAAAGCCCGGGTGGGATGGAGGGGAAACGCGGGGGTCACTGCAAAAAGGGGTTAAAGGAAGCCCAAAGGTTTTCTTTGATAGCAGCCTTCAGTCGTCTGCCCTTGTTGGGTTTTGGTGTTTTTTCATCTTTTCCTCTTTAAAAAAAACCCCCTAGGGTTTCCCCATGGGGGGTTTTGGTCGGTGAGCCCTTTAGGGCCAATCAAAGCACCAGGATTAAATGTGGTTATTAAACCAGGTATTTGGTTTCTTTTTTGGCCGTGTGGACAGGTGCCAGGTCCTGCTGGAAAATGAAAATTCCATCTCCAAAAAGTTTGGGGGAAGCATGAAGTGCTCTAAAATTTCCTAGCAGATGGCTGCGATGACTTTGGTCTTGATAAAACACAATGGACCTACACCAGCAGATGACGAGGCACCAGAAACCATCACTGATTGTGGAAACTTCACACTAGACCTCAAGCAGCTTGGATTGTGGTCACTCCACTCTTCCTCCAGACTCTGAGACCTTGATTTCCAAATGAAATGCAAAATTTATTTTTATCTGAAAACAACACCTTGGACACTAAGCAACAGTCCGGTTCTTCTTCTCCTTGGCCCAGGTAAGACGCTTCTGGCGTTGTCTATTGGTCACGAGTGGCTTGACACATGGAGTGCGACACTTGTAGCCCATGTCCTGGATACGTCTGTGTGTGGTGGCTGTTGAAGCACTGACTACCAGACAGCATCCACTCCTTGTAATCTCCCCCAAATTTTTGATGGTCTTTTCTTAAAGGGGTTGTCTCACTACATTGATCTCTTACCTGTTTTTTTTGGTTTCATTTTGAATTCAGGGATGTGTTTACTGGCTTCTACTAGGCTGCAGTAGGGAGAGCACAGGTCTGTAGCTATATAAACCAGTGCTGGCAGCCTATCAGGAGAGATTGAACAGGTCTGTAGCTATAGTGACCAGTGCTGGCAGCCTATCAGGAGAGATCAAACAGGTCTATAGCTAAGCGACCTGAGGAGCTGATGCAGCCCATACAAGAGGGGATATCTAGGAATAGGTAGGACACTGTTATATGGACACATATTGCAAAGTGACTTGTTTTTGCAAGATATTTAACATAAAAAGCAGCAATCCCTGTAGTGAGACAACCCCTTTAATAATCCTATCAAGGCTGCTGTTATCCCGGTTGC
The DNA here is from genome assembly GCA_025379985.1 of Phyllomedusa bahiana. Classification (NCBI taxonomy): domain Eukaryota; kingdom Metazoa; phylum Chordata; class Amphibia; order Anura; family Hylidae; genus Phyllomedusa; species Phyllomedusa bahiana. The sequence goes on along the minus strand of JAODAL010081449.1, from coordinate 1,292 downwards.
TTGTGCACCTTTTTCTACCACACTTTTTTCTCTTACACTCTACTCTCCATTAATACTGCTTAATAATGCTTTGATCCAGCACTCTGTGCACACCCAGTTTTTTTTGCAATGCCCTTTTTGTGGTTCCCCTCCCGGGGAGTGTATCAGTGATTGCCTTTCCTGCATCTGTCAAGTCAGCATCTTCCCATGGTTGTGGGGCGCCTATGAAAAAAACAAGGGACCCTTTAAAATGTTTAGGAAAAGATTTTTGGGTTTAAATTTTTCAATTTTTGGATAAAGACTTTTTGGTTTTTTTTCCCAAATTAATCAAGATTAACAAAATAAAACCCTTGAAAAGTTTTTCTTTTTTGGGTTTTTCATCGGTTTCCGGGTTTGAAGGCCCCCTTAAAATTGAACTTCTATAATTCCATGTTTTTGGAAATAGGAATTATTAAGAACATGTTCTAAGTTTTCAAGGATTTAGATTTGAACCTGCCACAGAGAATCCAACTGGGGAACTGCGGCTCGGATTTTGTATTGAGGTCTATGGGGATGATTTACAGTCGGATTTTGCAGATACTAAATACTGAATCCGTTAAAAAAAATCAACTTAAAAACAGTGTCGTGAGAGAGCCTTACAGCGAGGTTTTGCTCAGTCCTAAATTATGGTTTGGACTTGGCAACTGTCAGAAAATTTAATTTTGACCATATTGGTGGTCCCAAAAATTGCTGTCAGTGAAAGGGGTTTTTTCAGCTCAAAGCTATTTCATGACCCCCACAAATTCATGCTCAGCTCGGCCGAGTGTGCGTGTGTTTTAATGGCGAAAGGGGAAAAGATGGCTGCCAAGCTCTTCTGGAAGCGTCTCCCCCTTCTGTGGAAGAAAAAGGATCGGAGGAAAATCCTCATATAAAAACCCCTAAAAAAAAAAAAATGCTCACTCGTGTGGCAAAAGACACTGCCTTTTCCCCGGCATTCCCAAAGGTAAATTATTTCGTACAGTGTGGGGGCACCAATGCGGGATTTTGGGGTACTTTACTGTTGGCTTGTCTACCTGCAAGAAAAAGTCAGTTTTTCAGGTTTTTGTTTTCAAAAACGCTGGAATAACGCCTGTAATCATCTCCCTTTAGATTTTATTGTAAAAACCTTCCCCCTGTCTAACTGGTTCTTTTTTTTGCCATTTTTTTATGGTTCGTATTTTTCAACATGCTCAAAAAAGCCAGAGCCCTCAGAAAAATTTTTACAGGAGTCTATGGAAAGCCCGGGGCGGGCCCTTTTTTTGGCGGTTTTCGCTGCGTTTTTTTCCACGTTTTTT
>JAODAL010081448.1:0-11903 GCA_025379985.1 Phyllomedusa bahiana | reverse complement strand
AGATCACTTTATCACGGGCCGATTATCACGCTACTTCACATAGATCCTCTTTATTTCTCCTTCCCTGCATTTCAAAGGATTTTCTTCCTTTTTTTTTTTTTTTTTTCTCTCAATGCTTCTATCTCTTTGACTGACATCTTCTCATCCAATGTTTCCCTTGATCATTTCCTCTGTCCAATGGTTGCTTTGATCTCTCAGATAGACACATTCTTCTCCAATGTCTTTCAGTAACACTACTGAACCCCCGCCCCTGCACGTCATTGGTGCAGACACAAGTGTATCCAATTGCAACTCATGTATCGTTATATATATTCTGTTTGAACACCATAAAATGTAAACTTCTGATGAAGCGAGGGCTCTCTCGCGAAACGCGTAAAGTATAATCTGTATGTTTTGTTTTTAATTTTGTGAGAGTAAAATCTTGCATTTTTAAGAATAAATACTTTTTTAATGTAAAAGCCTCTAGCTCGGGCTTTTTATCCTGCACGTGCGCCGGGTCCATTTTTTCTTTTTCATTGGCACTCATACAGAGGGACAAGCGGTCTCGTAGAGGCTGAAATTTCTCAAGCACTACCCAGGTCTTGACTGTGTACTGAGGAAGGCTGGAGGTCTTAGCTCACACTTCCGCTTCCACACTCTGCTTCAGCATGACTGTTTTTGTTGCTGCGTCATAAGGACATTTTTGCCGTGTTAATAGATGACTGACACCAGCCCGGGCTCTCACTGCATCCACTGTAAGCCCAGCCCTGCTAGCTGAACCTGCATGTTAAAGGGGTTGTATCATTTCATTAAATGGTCTTCATAATAAGGGGACAGTGAAAACAAACAACTTTGCAATTGGATGTAATTAGCAAAGCTGTCTTGTTTTCACTGTCTCCTTATCTTCTGTTTCTGTAAACACTGTTCCCCAGTGCCGGTCGGATTCCTCCTCCTTGCATTTCATTGGCTGACTGCTCTACTAATTTACATTCTGCCTGGCCCCCGGTCGTATTCACGGGAACGCGCATTCCTGCCTCTCTCACTCAGAGTAAGGGATCGGCCCCATTTTCACTCTGCACAGCCAACAGCTCCACAGTAGCACTGCAGCTACTTCTACAATCATAAAACAGCAGAATTTTGCCTCGGTGCCTAAATTCTCTTGCCTGCATTCCTGCCTCTCTCACTCAGAATAAGGGGCCGATAACATTTAGCTCTGCATATGCAACAGCATTAACACTGCTGCTGCTTTTACAATCTGAAAACAGAAGAAATTTGCCTCGGTGCCTAAGATTTGTAATGCTCTGGATAAATTCATAGAACACTGGATTCAACTGTAACCAACCTCCAGCTGTGAGAGAGACAAGATCAGTGCTTTGAGTTCATAGAAGACTGGCTAGCCTGTGGTATGTAAACAGCTCTTAGAAAATCAGACTGCATAGGGAGAGACACAGTGACATGTGGACAGAGAGGGTGGGGAGAGCACACTGACTGGGAGCGAACATGAACAGTGAAGGGGAGATGATGTCATCCCCCTTCAGTTAAGAAACACTCAGCTGGGAGGGGAAGAAACGCCCCTGAATTTGAAGAGTTGATAAGCTGAGAATACACTGAAACAGACGAACTGATGAAGCGATACATCCCCTTTAATAGATGACAGACGCTAGCCCGGGCTCTCACCGCACACACTTTAAGTCCAGCCCTGCTAGCTGAACCAGCGTGTTAAAAGATGACGGACGCTAGCCAGGGCTCTCATAGCACCCACTGTAAGTCCGGCCCTGCTAGCTGAACCTGCGTGTTAATAGATGACGGACGCCAACCCTGGCTCTTACCACACACTGTAAGTCCAGCCCTGCCAGCTGAACCTCTGTGATCCACGTTTACAGCCTCAGCCACTTTGATCAGTTATTTCCTTCAACCCACTTGACAGTAGAATGCAGGATTTTCAGACAGGCCTCGTTGACCTATTGGGGACATCAATTTCGTTTCCTTCACATTATAATGTCATGGTGGAACAATGTCACCAATAGAATGGCAAGTAGCTCTAGCAGCAGCAGTATTGTTAAACTAGTTTTTTTTTTTTAATATAGTTTATTTCTTATTGCAAAATTTTCTGCTGATGGTCCATAAGGGCACCTCTGTGGGTTTTTGGGTCATGCTGCTTTACAGGATATGGATAGTCAATGTCCAATTCACTAAAATACTGCTTCAAAGATTACTTTCTTCCAGCACTTTTTAATCTGTGGGTCATGCAAGTTTGAGGGTCATGCTGCAGTCCAGAACAGGCATAGTCAATGTCCAGTTCAACTAAAATGGTGGTTCAAAGACTACTTTCTTCTGGCAATTTTTAATCTGTGGGTCATGCGGGTTTGGGGGTCATGCTGTGGTACAGGACAGGGATAGTCAATGTCTAGTTCAACTAAAATGGTGATTCAAATACTACTTTCTTCCGGCACTTTTTGATCTGTGGGTCATGCAGGTTTTTGGGTTATGCTGCGTTACAGGACATGGTTAGTCAATGTCCACTTCACTAAAATACTGGTTCAAATAATACTTCCTTCCGGCACTTTTTAATCTGAGGGTCCATAAGGGCATCTGTGTGGATTTTGGGGTCATGCTGCATTAAATGAAAGGGATTGTCAATGTCCATTTCACTAAAATAGTGGATCAAATACTTGTTTATTCCGGCACTTTTTATTCTGAGGGTTCATAAGGGCATCTGTGCAGATTTTGGGGTCATGCTGCTGTAAAAGATAGGGAAAGTAAATGTCCTGTTTACTAAAATATTGGTTCAATTACTTGTTTCTTCCGGCACTTTTTATATCTGAGGGTTCATAAGGGCATCTGTTGGATTTTGGGGTCATGCTGCATTAAAGGACAGGGATAGTCAATGTCTATTTCACTAAAATAGTGGTTCAAATATTTGTTTTCATTCCGGCACTTTTTATTCTGAGGGTCCATAAGGGCATCTGTGCAGGTTTTGGGGTCATGCTGCTGTAAAAGATAGGGAAAGTAAATGTCCTGTTAACTAAAATAGTGGTTCAATTACTTGTTTCTTCCGGCACTTTTTATTCTGAGGGTTCATAAGGGCATCTGTTTGGATTTTGGGGTCATGCTGCATTAAAGGACAGGGATAGTCAATGTCCATTTCACTAAAATAGTGGTTCAAATATTTGTTTCTTCTGCCACTTTTTATTCTGAGGGTCCATAAGGGCATCTGTGCAGGTTTTGGGGTCATGCCACTGTAAAAGAAACCAATAGAAAAGGTCTTATTGAAAAAGCGTATTTCCCATGCTTCAAGGCCATCAAAATGAACAGTGGTTACTGGGTGTCCACACTCCTTGATCCACGTTCCTGAAGTGCCAAATGTGGTAGCTGGCAGAGGCGTAATCTGGGTCACTGGCAAGGAGATCATGACAGGTGGCAGGCAAAGTGTAGTCAAAGTCTGTAGCAGAAGATGAAACACCAAGAACACATAACACGGGAACCAAGACAAACTCTAGCACAGGTAAGCCAATGATATGGTAAAGGTTGCTGAGGGAGGAGCCCTAATAAAGGTTCAGATGGCCAGGCATTGGAGGTCAGATGAGTACTGGATCTTTAAATCTTCAAGAGCCAGTGTGCACGACCTATGGAGGGATTACGCGCATGGCAGATGCCGGCAGCAGCAGATTGCTGGAGGGGTGAACAGATGTCAGCAGGGACCAGGGTGGGAATGCTGACATGAGCAGGGACCATGGCATGCATCATGATAGTACCCCCCTTTTAAGACCCCTCTTTCTCTCTCTTTTTTTCCAAAATCTCTGGAGGAGGTGTGGAGCATCAATGTTACTCTCTTCAGGCTTGGTGTCTTGCCAGATTCGGGAATGTTCCTGAACCTGGGGATCAACAGCAAGAACACCAGGTTTTGGCCGGAAGGAGGCCTGGTAGTTGACCACTACTTGTAGCAGAGGGTGACTTGTTAATGATGCCTTTTCGCCAGTCCTTTTGATGCAGGCTGTCATGACCTGGGATTCAGGTACAGTCAACGGAACGGGAAGAACTAAATGCGTAGTCGGAATGGCTTGAGGCAGCGTGACATAGCTAACCCCAATAGGTGACTTCACCCATCTTCATGTCCACTACTGGGACATGAAGCTGCAACCACAGAAGGCCCAGGAGGACTGCTGAAGCGGTACGTGGGAGAATGTAGAACAAAATCTTCTCCTTGTGGAACCTCCCAACCTGTAGCATCAGGGGTTCAGTATGATACAGCACAAAGTTCCTCAGGACCGCTCCATTATTGGAAGCAAACTTTAGAGACTTGTCTAGATGGGTACAAAAGTTAATTAGGCTGTGCACATCTAAAATATATTTTGAAAAACGTAAGCATAGGTGCACACTGAAAAGGCAATAGCATACACATCTAATACAAAAAATCAATGGCACACTAAAAAATAAGTGAAGCACCAAGGTATATAGGAATATATTTGGAAATGCATTACTGCCTAAGGACATATGAAATACCTGGGACTCTTAGTTATAGTTTTGATCACAAGATTGTATTAAGCTCACCTCCCAATAGCGTCAAAGGGGATCCCAGAACAGGATGATCCCTAACCACTAACATGTTACCTCACTAGGAGTCCGTTCAGACCGTTCAGTCTGTTCTGGGATCCCCTTGACGCTATTGGGAGGTGAGCTTAATACAATCTTGATCAAAAACTAAAACACTAAGAGTCCCAGGTTTTTCATATGTTCCTTAGCAGTAATGCGTTTCCAAATTCCTATATACCTTGGTGCTTCACTTAGTTTTTATGTGCCACTGATTTTTGTATAGGTATGCTATTGCTTTTTCAGTGTGCACCTAGCTTACGTTTTTCAAAATATATTTAGATGTGCACAGCCTAATAACTTTTGTTAGTCTTATTTAAGAGAGGCAACTCATTGGCTTGCTGCACTCTGCTGCCTCTTTATAAACCAGTGCAGTGATAGTTTTAATTGCAAGTTCCTATCACTCTCTGAGAGTTGTAGTCTGAAGGGATCCTAGTGAGGTAACATGTTAGTGGTTAGGGACTCACCTGTCTCGGGGTTCCCCTTGACGCTATTGGGAGGTGAGCTTAATACAATCTTTGATCAAAAACTATAAACTAAGAGTCCCAGGTTTTTCATATGTTCCTTAGCAGTAATGCATTTCCAATATTCCTATATACCTTGGTGATTCACTTAGTTTTTAGTGTGCCACTGATTTTTGTATTAGATGTCTAGATGGGTGACTGGAAGATGAAATTTGGAAACAGGGAACAATGGATGAAGCTTCCTGTGAACCAGAGTCCAGGATGGCACAGAACTGAGCGTGACCAGCATCGTCAGATGAGTAACAGATGCATTTTCACCCAGGCTCTCCCACAAGGTCTAGGTGCTGGAGTTTCCCACAAGAACTTGGGAAAACCTGACAGTATTTCTCAAAATTCCCAGGGCTGCCACAACATAGGCAAAGGTTCGGGCCATGCCTGCTGGTCCGTTCCTCCTCTGTAAGTTGAACTCTCACCCCTTGAATAGGTTTGTCTAGAGGATATGAAGATGGTGGTTGTGGAGGGCTTTGGAACACAGGTGTGAGATGAGGAAGACTGTGGGCGTAGGAGGACACTATCTGCTGGCAAATCTCTAATTCTTTCTCAGAAATACAAATGTCAATTCTGGTGGCTAGAGCTATGAGGTTGTTCAGATTTGTTGGAAGATCACAACCAGCCAGCTTGTCCTTGATTTGCCCAGCGAGTCCTTCCCAGATGGCTGCTATGAGAAACTTATTATGCCAGGCCAGCTCAGAGGTCAGAGTGTGGAACTGAATGGCGGATTGGCCCACTATGGTATCGCCTTGATGGAAGCAGAGCTGAGATGATGCAACAGAGGACTCACGACCAGGCTCTTCAAAAAACCTTGCAGAAAGACTATATATTCCTGCAGGTTAACTGTAAATGGATCTCCTCACTAGCAGAAGGGTGTGGCCCAAGTAAGAGCTTCACCAGATAGTAGACTTATAACAAAAGTTACCATGGCTCGATCTGTCAGAAACTGGTGTGCCAATACCTCGAAATGGATGGTACATTGGTCTTGGAAACCACAACAGGTCTTAGGGTTTCTGTTGTGACGAGGTTGCAATAGCAGATGCAGACTGTGACATGTAGTGACCACCAGAGTTGGAGCTACAGTAGGTGCAGCAACCAGGAGATGCTCCACTATTCTTGACGAATGCCTTGATGGGCCACTTTGACTGTAGTCATGAAATAGGTACATTGGCAGGATCGTACTGTCATAGCTTCAGGTGTTGATCCGCTTGGTCGCCCCAAGGGATAGTACTAACCAAATCAGGGAATGCAGTCTAAGGAGTCCCCGGTATTCACCAGAGCATGGTGACACTATGCAGCAGCATTATGCCATTATAAGGTTTGACAGCATAAATCAGGTATAGAATAGTGAGGCATTAGGTGCAGTTACGATATAGTAACATTGTCTTTATACAGCTGATGGTGATATTTTTATCCCCCTTATAATGAAGTTGAGAATTGTGTCCAGCAATTGTGTGTGCATCCTCTCACACTTGTATGTGTCTTACTATCCAGGAAATTTTAACACATTGATAGTCCTCATAAAAAAATTAAAGAAGAAGGATCCAACTCTTCCACACATTTTCTTGCCATACAGAATTTCAACTCCTTCGCTAGAATATTTTATATGACCCATCATGTGGTGGCGCAGTGCTAAGCCCTAATACCAGGTACCTTGTCTGCTATACACTGTTTGTAACCCCTATTTGGGTATCTGACCATTATATATCTCTGTATTCTCTGTGTATGTAGTGTTTTGTCTAGTGTGCCTTTAAGGCAATTAAATATTGATCTTGGCCTGCTCTTTTATTGTGATCCACGAATCCACACATTAGTGTTCTCAGTCTTCCATTATGTATGGTTCCTGGCCCAATATAAACCCATCAATGGACCGGGCAGGGGAAGACCTAGCTGGCTAGAGGCCATGAGGAGGTAGATGACAATATTGTTGCAGACGAGCAGGAGCCCAGCTCAGGCTCCGCAAGGAATCAGTCGGCAGCGGCCAGTCCTGCAGAGGGCCATTCACCCCCTGCCAATGCAGAGTGGCTCCCCCCCCCAATCAGGCTCAACTGTCCTTCTGTAAGCTGCCCTGGCCAAGCTCGATGCTGGGGATCATACCATCTATGAGATCATCCTGGTGGTGGCAGAACATCACAAGCAAACAGTGGCTGCAGAACGTCAAGAATAAACAGAGGCTACAGAGCATCTCAAGCAAGTAGAGACGATAGCTGCAGAACATCAGCGAGAGTTCTAGTACCAACTGCAGATGCTCCAGCTGCAACCCCTGCAGGCCATCCCAGCCAGTTACGAGTCACCGGAGATCCTTTTCACAAAGATTTGGGCAGAGGACTTCCCTCCGCTGGAAAAAGGTGGGACCTAGACACCTTCTTGATGGCATTTGAAAAGACTTGCTATCAGTACCATCTACAGTGCAAAAAAAGAGAGAAAGTCAGCTCACCTTCTGTGCAGGATGGCCTGTGTCCAAAAACCGCACGTCCCCTGCTCCAGCAGCACAACACGTATAGGAAAAACGAAATAAATTCGTGGGACAGCGTGCAACGGACGGCCAGACAGTATATATTAAAAACAGCACTTTATTTTAGATAATAGTAAAAAATTCCATTTGAGGCATACTTGAAGGAAGAGCAATAAAGAGAAACACCTCGTGGACGGTCTAATGCGTTTCGGGCAGGTTCACCCTTAGTCGTAGCAAAAATAAATATGAGACCATTGCTTTATTTATATTATAAGTTTTATAAAAAACAATTCAACCACCTGTTGGCGTATTCCCGGTGTTTAGTTCATAGTTGCCGTGCAAAGGTGGAAATGACGTATCGTTACTAAGCCGGAAAAGAACAAAGTCACATGTAGGAAATAGGCGCCTGCACAGAAACTAGCGAAAGCACAAAACTGGCACTGGCAAATGCCGGAGCATGTGTAATAAAGAAAAGGACTTGAATAATTAAAACAATACGCCTGGGAAATAAGCCAAGGTGTTACAATGTCTTCATATACATACATCACATTTTACAATGTAAGTAACAATAATAATAAACCAGAAAAGATGACTGAAAACATAGGAGAAACTTTTGTCTAAGATGAAGCAAATAATGACACTAATGATGAAACATAATCTCTCTTTTGAAATTAAGCCCATGTGGGAACATAGTATTGAGACAAAGAATCCAAAAAGCTTCACGGTCCCTCAATCTTTTTTCCAAATCTCCTCCTCTTTTTTGTTTGAAACTTTCCCCTAAAACCAAAGGGCTTGCAAAGTATTAGCATCGCCACTGTGGCATTCAAAAAAAATGCCTTGCTACATTGGATCTAATACGTTTTTTGATGGACTATTTATATCTCTCAAAATGTTCTAAAAATCTAACCTTGAGTTTTCTAAAGTTGATCCTACATATAATATTTTTACATTACTGTATTTGGCTATATATATCAATGCTTAGAATTACAGTTAATATACTGTCTGATATCATATTTGTACTGTTTTCACTATTAAAAAAACTTTACAAGGAAGACAAAACTTTCACATCTTACACGGATGAGATCCACATCGGGAAAAACCTAAATGATTTTAACCAGGTTTTTGACTACCTGACATAACAGCATTTTGGGGGAGAGGAGATCTCCCAACGTTTTTTGGGTTTCTTGGGTTACAAGCCTGACACCCTCTGATAATATTTCATTGATGGTATCGTCATCTCTCAAAAGAGGCAAATGTTTGTAAATAATATTTTTGATTTGTGTAAATTGTTTGCTAAATTTTAAATTAAAAAAGGAGAGGAAATTTGATCCTTATTATCTTTTGGGATAGAATCTAACAAGGTATGTTTTTGATTTTTTGGCTACAATTTTTTGATGCCCTGTTTAATACCCAAGAGGGATAAACCTCTTTTTTTATTGATGTGAGACTATATCTTGGGTTTTTTCAATTTTATATTGGTTGTCGTTACTGCAATTGCCTTAGCGCTAACCATTTCTCCCAAAGGATTGCCTTATGTGTATGCCTTGGATGATGGCTTTTTGAAATGTAATGTTGGTATTGCCCACAGTGGACTTACGAAAAGTGGATTGTGGAAATGGTTTCTTTTGTATTCCTCTAGGTGTAAATCCAAAAATGTGATATTAAAGTGTTCCACCTGATATGTGAAAGATAAATTCAGCAAATTTTGATGCAAGTAACCCATGAAGTTTGTTACGGCAAACACATCGTCACCCCAAATTAGGAGGATATCGTCGATGTATCTGCCGTACCAAAAGTGCATGGGAAAGGGGTTGTCAGTGGTGAAAATGTACATTGCTTCCCACCACGACATCACCAAGTTCGCCAGAGATGGCCAATATTTGGCCCCCATTGGAATTCCTCTTAGCTGCAAAAACAACCTGTCATCAAATGAGAAAAAATTGTGTGTCAGCAAAAATTTGGTCACAGACAAAGTGAATTGGATAAATTCCTCCTCATAGGTAGTAAATTGTCTAATATGGAATTCAAGGGCCAAAAGTGCTACATGGTGGGGAATACATGTATATAATGAGATAACATCGCAGTTGACCCATGACCACCCATCTTGCCAAACCTTACCCTCTAGACTGACAATTACATCCTTGGTGTCCCTGAGAAATCCCAGGACTCTCTGAACCAAAGGCTGTAAACAACATATCCAGCCACTGGCCCCAGATGCTCGGAAAATGAGCTATAACCAACATATTGGGCGATTGGTATAGGAGACAACTGTTTATGAACCTTTGGGAGACCAATATGATGGGTTGACCGGGTCTTTAAACCTCAAAAAATTCTACTTCTTTTTAGAGAAATACCCCAAAAATCTCTCCCTCCATAACCAAGTTATGTAATTCCTCCAAATATTTTCTCGTGGGATTTGAAAGTTGAGTTTACCATATGTCACCTTATCATCTAATATTTTTTTCATGGAATTAATATATTCTGATGTGTTCATGGTTTATTATTATTGTTACTTACATTGTAAAATGTGATGTATGTATATGAAGACATTGTAACACCTTAGCTTATTTCCCGGCGTATTGTTTAAATTATTCAAGTCCTTTTCTTTATTACGCAAGCTCCGGCATTTGCCAGTGCCAGTTTTGTGCTTTCGCTGGTTTCTGTGCAGGCTCCTATTTCCTACATGTGACTTTGTTCTTTTCCGGCTTAGTAACGATATGTCATTTCCGCCTTTGCACGGCAACTATGAACATACGCCGGGAATACGGCAACAGGTGAGTTGAATGATTTTATGGATCTTATAATATAAATAAGCAATGGTCTCATGTGTTATCTTGCTACGACTAAGGGCGAACCTGCCCGAAACGCGTCAGACCATCCACGAGGTGTTTCTCTTTATTGCTCTTCCTTCAAGTATGCCTCAAATGGAATTTTTTACTATTATCTAAAATAAAGTGCTGTTTTTAATATATACTGTCTGGCCGTCCGTTGTACACTGTCCCACGAATCTACTTCGTTTTGCTTATCAGTACCATCTTCCTGAGGACAAATGGGTTTGGCTCCTAACCACAGGAACCAGGAGTTTCAGGGGTATAGGCCTGAAAATCTTCGGGGACATGTCCTGTGAGATCAGCCTGAGCTATGAGGATCTCAAGCAGGCTTTGGTTCGGCAGTACGATTTAACCCGTGAGAAGTACTGGAAAAAGCTCCGGAGTTTCCAGCAGGGTCCTACTGACAGCTGGGCCGACCACATACGGGCCATATTGAGAACCACCACCAACTCACCACCATCCAACAGCTGAAGGAGCTCATCGCAAAAGAGCAGTTTTTGTGGAATTGCCCAGAGAACCTCCAGCAGTAGCTCAGTGACCAGAAGCCAAAGGGTGCTTTCACAACAGCGAACCTTGCAGACAAGTACTCCAACAAAAGGACTCCAGCAGACAGGAAATCTGCTGGCTGGAGAGTGGGTAAGGTGCATGTAATTTCTGATGTTTCTGCCAATAAACCCAAGGGAGCACCTGCCCATGATTCCCTTTCGACGTCAGTAGGAGAACCCTCTCTGTTCCACCTATGCAAGCAGCTAGGACATTTCAAGACCTTGGGTCCTCAGGGCCAGAAGGAACCATTCCATCCATGTTCTAGAAACCTCCCCCTTTTATAGGGCGCTAAGGGGCAGCACCTCCTGGTGTTTCCCCGTGTGCCCGTCCGCCACCTTTCCTTGCCACGACATCCTTTTAGCATTGTCCTGGTCTCATGCTTTCTTGTGGCAAATAATGAAGTGGTACTACTGGATATGCGTGAAAAAGGAGGCAGTTACCTCCGAAACATCTGGAGACTGTTCAGGTGAACGGAGAGCATTTTGACAGCCCTAGTAACATCCTAATCGGTTACTGGAATATATATTGGAACTGTGAGTACCTCGCTTGCATGAGGACTATGAAACACTGTGGACTTTATAACTTTCTATAGACTTTATTTGTTATTTGAAAATTGTAGTCTATGTTTTTCAAAAAGCTGGAAATATTTTATAACAGTCTTTCACATTTGAATGAACATTGAGCCTGCAGTATGTTTATTTAAAATAGTCAGATATCTGGGCAGAGGAGAGAACAGCACAGAGTGGCTCCTGCAGTGTTTCAATAATCTGGCTGGCATGTTATATTTTGTCTGGACTGTTGGAGAGCCAGATTCCAGCATAGCAACCTTCGATCTGTTCTGGAGATGGGGTGTAACCAGCTAAAGGGGTTGTGATTTGTCTCCAAGATGAAATGGTACTCATACACGTAGGTGCTGCAGAGCCCACATTATTGCCAGCTGGAGTTTCTGGCTCAGCTACATAACGGGGTGTTCCTGGCTCATTAGAA
>JAODAL010081447.1:0-11903 GCA_025379985.1 Phyllomedusa bahiana | reverse complement strand
TGAAAAAAACTTTTTTAAAGGGTTTGAATGATTTAAAAGGGTTTTCCCCTCAAAATTACAAACAGCCCCAATTTCCCCCTGGGGAAAACTTACCTTTAAGTGAAAATTTTTTTAAAAAAATTTTGGGAAAATTTTTTGGGGAAATTTTAAAAAAAACCAATTAAAATTGGTTTAAAACAGGTAATAAAAAGGGGGGTTCAATTCCTTTTTAAAAACCAAAAACCCCAATTAAGAATTTTTGATTTTTTTAAAAGGGGAAAAGGAAAATGGCGCCTTTAACCAAAACTGGGTTTTTGGGGCCCCAAAGTGAAAAAAAACAAATTAAAATTTGTGTAAAAAATAAAAAAAAGGGGGGGTTTTGACCTTTAAAATTTTAAAACCCGCAATTACTGGGGAAAAATTTCTGTTTTAAATTTTAAAAGTACAAAAAGGGTTTTAAACAAAAAATGGGCTCCCCCAAAATGAAAAAACCTAATTAAATTGGGAGGGTAAATTAAAAGGTGGGTTTTGCCCCTTTATAAATTTTAAAAAACGAAATTTTTTAAAAAAATTTCTGTATCAAAATTAAGTACAAGAGGGGGTTTTTGAAAAAAGGGGCTCCCCAAAGTGAAAAAAACCTAATTAAATTGTGTACGGATAATAAAAGGTGGTTTTTGCACCTATGAAATAAACAGCAATTTTTTGAAAATTTTGTATGGTAATATAAGTACAAGGGTTTGGGTTTTTGAAAAAAAACTGGGCTGGGGGAAAAAAGTGAAAAAAAACCCAAATTTAAAATTGTGTAGGATAAGAAAAGGGGGGTTTTTCACCTAAAAAAAATACAAACAGCAATTATAAAAAAATTTCTGTTTCCTAATGTAAGTAAAAAGTTGGGGTCTATGAAAAAAACTGGGTGCGCCAAAGTGAAAAAAAAACTAATTAAAATTTGTAAGGATCATTAAAGGTGGGTTTTGCACTATAAAAATAAAACAGCTATTACTAAAAATTTCTGTATCCTATTGTAAGTAAAAGTTGGGTCTTTGAATAATACTGAGGGCTGCGCCAAAGTGGAAACTACCTTGACGTATTTTTCGGACTATAAGGCGACCACCGGATTTTAAGGCGCATATCATTGAGCGACCTGTCAAGTCTTCTTGGTTCATATATAAGGCGCAATGGATTATAAGGGCGGCACAATTAAATGAAACCAAATAGCTCCAGACCGCAAGCCAAGCTTCATTTCAACACTTTCACAATTAACTCTCTACTTGTAATAACTTCGTAACAAAAGTCAATTACATGTAATATTTTCGTGCCGTATCGGGCGCAATCACGTGTCACACTTAGGACACCGTTCACACGGCTTATTTGCCGACGGGATTGGCGCCGTATTCCGCACGGATTTGCGCTTTCAATACGAGCGCCAATTCCGTCGGAAGAGTCAATTACGGTAATCCACTGCTCTCATAGAGTTAATTGGATTCCGTCGCTCCTCCCCGACTCGGCAAATCGCCGGCGGGGGAAAAGGGAAAAGAAACTGAAATGAACTTTATTTACAGGAGCGGACGCGCCGTTTGACAACGAATCTGTCTATGGGGCAGGAGCTGCAGCCCCCGCCGCGCTCCGCCCCACCACCAGTCCCGCCCCTTATTCAAGGCGGATTTGTGTGCGCTCAATACCGGCGCACAAATCCGTCGGGAATAAGGGCCGTGTGAACAACGGGCCTAAGTGAACTTATTTGCCAACTGATTTGCAACTTGATTTTCAGAACGTATTTACATCGGAACATCCGTCGTGTTCTCAGTCTGAAACTCAGCTCGTGAAACATAGCCTTAGTGAAACTTATTTGCAACTGATTTGTAATGATTTCCGGAACGTATTTACTATTAGTAATCCAGTTGCAAATCAGTTGCAAAATCAGTTACAAATCAGTGTCAGATTAAACTAGCTGTACCTATTACGTTCTGAACAAAAGCCTAATATATACCTATGAAGAATTGATTTATATATAAGGCGCATCGGACTATTAGGCGCACTTTCGATTTATGCGAAAATCATAGGCTTTTATTGCGCCTTATAGTCCGAAAAATACGGTAATAAATTGTGTACAAAATAATAAAAGGGCTGGGTTTTGCTCCTATGAAATACCACGCAATTACTAGCAATTTTCCTGTATCATCAATATAGTAAAAGGATGGGTCTTTGAACAATAATGGGCAGCGGCAAAGTGAAAAAAAACTAATTATAATGTGTATGATAATAAAAGGGTGGGTTTTGCACCTCATAATAATACAACAGCTCAAATTACTAGAAAATTTTCTGTATCCAATGTAAGTACAAGGTGGGTCTTTGAACAAATCTGGGGCTGTGCCAAAAGTGAAAAAATCCTATATTAATATTGTGTACGGATTAATAAAAGGTGGGTTTTGCACCTACGAAATTAACAACTAGCAATTACTAGCAAATTTCTGTATCGTAATATAAGTTCAACATGGGGCTTTGAACAAATCAGGGCTGTGGCAAAGTGGAAAACAACCTATAAATTGTGTAGGATAAAAAAAGGTGGGTTTTTTACCAAATGAAATACACCTGCAGTGGACCTAGAAAAGTTCTGTAATTTTCATAATGTAAGTCATGTTGGGTCTTTGAACAATAAAACTGGGCTGCGCCAAAATGAAAAACCTAATTATAATTGTGTACGGATAATAAAAAGGTGGGGTTTAGCACCTATGAAATACAACAAGAAATTTACTAGACAACTTTCTGTATCCGTAATATAAGTACATGATGGGTCTTTGAACAAATCTGGGCTGCGCCAAAGTGATAAAAAAACCTAATTGTAAATTGTGTATGGATTAATAAGAAGGTGGGTTTTGCACCTATAATATACAACAGCTATAATTACTGAAAATTTCTGTTTTTCTACATGTAAGTAAAAGATGGTTCTTTGCAACAAAACTGGTATGCGCAAATGAAAAAAAACCTAATTAAATTGATGTACCGGATTAATAAAAGGTGGGTTTTGCAACTAAAAAATACAAACGCAAACTTATCAAACTATTGTATCCTAATGTAAGTACAAGATGGGTCTTTGAAACAAAAATGGGCTGCGGCCAAAGTGAAAAAAAAACTAATAAATTGTGTTGGATTATAAAAAGGTTGGGTTTTGTTAACCTATGAAATACAACCGCAATTACTAGCACATTTCACTGTAATAGTAATATATGTACAAGATGCCCAGGTCTTTGAAACAAAACTGGGCTGCGCCAAAGTGAAAAATAACCTAATTTAATTGCTGTATGGATAAGAAAAGGTGGGTTTTGCAACATCTAAAATACAAAACAGCAATTACTAGAAAAATTTCTGTATCCTAATGTTAGTTACAAGTTGGATACTATGAACATAACTGGGGCTGCGCCAAAGTGAAAAACAACCTAATTAATTGTTTTACGGATCATTAAGAAAGAGTGGGTTTTGAACCTTCTAAAATATTACCAACAGCAAATTACTAGAAAATTTCTGTATCCAAATGTAAGCTACAAGTTGGGTCTTTGAATTAAATCTGGGCTGCGCCAAAGTGAAAAACTACTGCAGTATTTTATCGGGACATTCAAGGCGCACGGATTATAGGCGCATTATAATGAGCGCCTGTTAAGTCTTCTTGGTTATTTTATAAAGCGCACTGGATATAAGGGCGCGGTAACACATTAAATGAAACAAAGCTCAGACCGCAAGACAAGCATTCATTCAAACACTTTAACAATAAACTATCAAACTTGTAAACTTGTAAACAAAAGTCAATACATGTACAATATTTCCGTGCCGTATCGCTGAAATACGCTGTCACACATTAGTAAGCTTATTTGCATCTGATTGCAAATGATTTAGAACGTATTTTAATCGGATTTCCGGAGTGAATCAGTTCTGAAATCAGCTGCGTGAAATAGCCTTAGTGACAATTATTTGCATTTTGATTTGTATGATTTCGGAACGTATATACCTATTGTAAATCAGTTGCAAATCAGTTGAAATCAGTTACAAATCAGTGTCCACTAAACTAGCTGTACCTAATACGTTCTGAACAATCGCCTAAAATCCATGTGAAGAATTGATCTTATATTTAAGGCGCATCGGCACTATAAGGCGCACTTTCGATTTCTGCTCGAAATCATAGGCTTTTATGTGCGCCATATAGTCGGCAAAATCACGTAATTAAATTCGTGTACAAATAATAAAAGGTGGGTTTTGCACCTATGAAGACAACAGCAATTTACTAGCAAATTTCTGTATTATAATATAAGTACAAGTGGGTCTTTTGAACAAAAACTGGGCTGCCGCCCAAAGTGAAGAAAACCTTATTAAATTGGTGTATGGATAATAAAAGGTGGGTTTTGCCCTATAAAATACAACAGCAAATTACTAGAAAAATTTCTGTATTCCTAATGTAAGTACTAGGTGGGTCTTTGAAACAAATCTGGGCTGGTGCCAAAGTGAAAAAAAACCTAATTTAAATTGGTACGGATAATATAAGGTGGACGTTTTGCACCTACGAAACTTCACAACAGCAATTCTAGCAAATTTCTGTATCGTATATAAGTACAACTGGGTCTTTCGAACAAAACCAGGGCTGTGCCAAAAGTGAAAAAAACCACTTAATTTGTGTACGGATAATAAAGGTGGGTTTTGTACCAATGAATACACCGCAGTGACTAGAAAAGTTCTGTATCCTAAAATAAGTAACAGTTGGGCTCTTTGACATCAAACTGGGCTGCGGCCAAGTGAAAAAAATACCTAATTAAATTGTGTACAGATAATAAAAAGTTGGGTTTTGCACCTATGTAAATACCAACAGCATTTCTAGCAAATTACTGTATCTGTAATATAAGTACAGATGGGTCTTTGAACAAAACTGGACTGCGACAAAGTTGAAAAAAACCTAATTAAATTGTGTGCGGATAATAAAAGTGGGTTTTTGCACCTATAAAATTAAAAAGCCAATTACTAGCAAATTTCTGTATTACCTAATGTTAGACAAGAGGGGTCTTTGAACAAAACTGGGCTTGCGCCAAAGTGAAAAAAAAAAAAAAAAAAAAAAAAACTAATGAAATGTGGGACGGATACATAAAAAGGTGGTTTTGTACCTATGAAATACATCCGCAATTACTAGCACATTTCTGTATCATAATATAAGTTACAAGATGGGTCTTTGAAAACAAAAAACTGGGCTCGCGCCAAAGGGAAAAAATCCTAATTAAATTGTGTACATACAAATAATAAAAGGTGCGGCTTTTGACCTATGAAATCCAACAGCCAATTACTAGCAAATTTCTGTATCATAAATATAAGTACAAGATGGGTCCTTTGAACCAAAAACTGGGCTGCGCAAAAGTGAAACAAATCCTAATCTAAATTGTGTATCGGATAATAAAAGGTGGGTTTTGCACCTACGGAATAATACCAATCGCAAATTCTAGCAAATTTCTGTATCGTTAATATAATACAACCATGGCGTCTTTGAACATACACACGGGCTGTTCCCTTTCTCAATGCCCTAAAGTGAAAAACAACCTAATTAAATGATGTACGGGATAAAAAGGTGTATTTTTTCGGTTTTTTACCAATATGAAATACAACCCTGCAGTGGACTAGAAAGTTCTGTATCCTAATGTAAGTACAGTTGGGTCTTTGAACAAAAATGGGCTAGACAAAGTGAAAAAAATCCTAATTAAAATTGTGTACGGATAATAAAAGTAGGGTTTTGCCACCTATGAAATACAACAGGAATTACTAGCAATTTCTCTGTATCGTAATATAAAGTACAAGATGGGTCTTTGAACAAAACTGGACTGCGCAAAGTGAAAAAAAACCAAATTTAATTTTGTGCGGATAATAAAAGGTGGGTTTTTGCACCTATGAAATTACTACAGCAATTACTAGCAAATTTCTGTATCGGTTAATATATGTACAAGATGGGTCTTTGAAACAAAACTGGGCTGCGCCAAAGTGAAAAAATTCTATTAAAATTCGTGTCGGATATAAAACGGTAGGGTTTTGACCTATGAATACAACAGAAATTACTAGCAACTTTCTGAATATAGTAATATAAGTACAAGATGGGTCTTTGAACAATAACGGGGCTGCGCCAAAGTGAAAAAACCTAATTAATTTGTGTATGGCATAATAAAAGGTGGGTTCTTGCACCTACAAAATACAACAGGCAATACTCGAAATTTCTGTATCCTAAATTGTAAAGTACAAGATGGGTCTTTGACACAAACTGGTATAGCGCCTAAAGTGACAAAAATAACCTTAATTAAATTGTGTACAGATAATAAAAGGTGGGTTTTGCTACCTATAAAATTCAACACAGCAATACTAGAAAATTTCTGTATCCTATGTAAGTTACAAGATGGGTCTTTGAACAAAACTGGCCTGCGCCAAAGTGAAAAAAAACTAATTAAATGTGTACGGATGAATAAAAGGTGGGTTTTGTACTTGAATTACAACCGCAATTACTTGCACATTTATGTATCGTAATTATAAGTACACAAGATGGGTCTTTGAACAAAACTGGGCTGCTTCCAAAAATGAAAAAAATCCTAATTAAATTTGTGTTCGGATAATAAAAAGGGTGGGTTTTGCCACCTTTGAAATACAACAGCAATTTTAGCAAATTTCTGTATCGTAATATAAGTACATGACTGGGTTTTGATCAAAAACTGGGCTGCGCACAAAGTGAAAAAACCTAAAATTAAATAGTGTACGGTTAATAAATAGGTGGGTTTTGCACTATAAATTACAACAGCAATACTAGAAAATTTCTGTTTGGTAATAATGTACAAGATGGTCTTGAACAAAACTGAGGCTGCGACAAAGTGAAAAAACCTAATTAAATTGTGTATGGTTAAGAAAAAGGTGGGTTTTGACCTATAAAATACACACAGCAATTACTAGAAAATTTCTGTATCATAATGTAAGTACAAGTTGGGTCTTTATGAAAAACCAACAGGGTCTGCGCCAAAGTGGTAAAAAAAAAACTAATTAACATTGTTGTACGGATCATAAAAGGTGGGTTTTGCCCCTATAAAAATACAAACAGCAATTACTAGAAAAATTTCTGTATCATAATGTAAGTACATTGTTGGGTCTTTGAATAAACTGGGCTGCGCAAAGTGAAAACTAACTGCAGTAATTTTCGGACTATAAGGCGAACCGGGTTTATAAGGGCATTAATCAATGAGCGACCTGTTAATTAGTCTTCTTGGTCATATATAAGGCGCACTGGATTATAAGGAGCGGCACATTAAATGAAACAAAAGATCAGACCGCAAGCCCAAGCTTAATTCAACACTTTCCACAAATAAAACTGCTAAACTTGTAACTTGTAACAAAGTCATTACATGTTCATATGTTCGTCGCCGTAATCGCGAAATACGTGTCAACTTAGGCCCCCGTTCACCTCGGCTTATTTGCCGACGGTTGGCGCCATATTCGCGCCGGATTTGCCTTCAAATACGGCGCCAATCCGTCGGAGCGTCATACGGTATAATCCCATGCTATCATAGAGAACAGTGGATTCCGTCGATCCTCCCCGCTCGGCAAAATCCGACGCGGGGGGGGGGAAGAAAACTGCATTTGCACATTTATTTACGGCGAGGACGCGCAGTAAAACAAAGCATTGTCTAATGGGGCCGAGGAGCGGCGGCCCACCCGCCCGCGCTCGGCCCACCCCAGTCCCGCCCACTTATTCACGGCGGATTTGTGCGCACTATAACGGCGACAAATTCCGATCGGGAATAAGAGCCGTGTGACACGGCCTAAGTGAATGCCTTATTTGCAAACTGATTTGCAAACAGATTTCAGATACGTATTTTACATCGGAAATCCGACGTGAATTCAGTTCTGAAATCAGCTGGTGACACATAGCCTTAGTGACACTTATTTGCCAACTGACTTGTAACTGATTTCGGAACGTATTTACTATTGTAAATCAGTTGCAAATCAGTTGCAAATCAGTTAAAATCAGTGTCACTAAACTAGCTGTACCTATACGGTTTGAACAAAGCTAAAATCCCAGTGAAGAATTTGATTTATATATAACGGCGATTGGCTATAAGGCGCACTTTCGGATTTCTGCGAAAATTCATAGGCTTTTATGTTGGCCCTTATAGCCGAAAAAAATACGGTAATTAAATTGCTGTACAAAAATAATAAAAGGTGGGTTTAGCACTATGAATACAACAGCAATTACTAGAAAAATATTCTGTATCATATATAAGTACAAGATGGGTCTTTGAACAAAAACTGGGCCGCGCCAAAGTGGAAAAAAAACCTAATTAAATTGTTTATGGATAAATATAAAGGTGGGTTTTTGCACCTATAAAATACAACAGCAATTACTAGAAAATTTCTGTATCCAATGTAAATAAGTACAAGGTGGGTCTTTGAACAATCTGGGCTGTGCCAATGTGAAAAAAACCTAATTAATATTGTGTACGGGGGGGGGGGGGGGGGGATAATTAAAAGGTGGGTTTTGCACCTACGAAATACAACAGCAATTACTAGCAAATTTCTGTATCGTAATATAAGTACAACATGGGTCTTTGAACAAAACCGGGCTGTGCCAAAGTGAAAACAACCTAATTAATTTGTGTACGGATAAAAAAGGTGGGTTTTGTACCAATGAAATACCACCTCGCAGTTGACTAGAAAAGGTTCTGTATCCTAATGTATGTACAAGTTGGGTCTTTGAACAAAACTGGCTGGCAAAGTGAAAAAAATCCTAATTAATTGTGTAAGGATAATAAAATTGGGTTCTTCACTATGAAATACAACAGCAATTAATAGCAAAATTCTCTGTATCGTTATATAAGTACCAAGATGGGTCTTTGAACAAAACTGGGCAGCGCCAAAGTGAAAAACACCTAATTAAATTGTGTGCGGATAATAAAAGGGGGTTTTTTCACCTATGAAATACAACAGACATTACTAGCAAATTTCTGTATCGTCAATATAAGTACCAAGATGGGGTTTTTGAACCAAAAAAACTGGGCTTCGCCAAAGTGAAAAAATCCTAATTATATTGTGTACTGATAATAAAAGGTCGGCGTTTTTCACCTATGAAACAACACAGAAATTACTAGCAACTTTCTGTATCGTTAATATAAGTACAAGAGGGGTCTTTGAAACAAAACTGGGCTGCGCCAAAGTGAAAAAAACCTAATTAAATTGTGTATGGATAATCAAAAGGTGGGTTTTGCACCTATAAAATACACTGTTTTACTCGAAAATTTCTGTATTTAATGTATGTACAAGATGGGTTTTGAACAAAAACTGGTTGATGGAAGCCCAAAGGAAAAAACCTAATTAAATTGTGTACAGATAATAAACAGGTGGGTTTTGCACCTATAAAATACAAACAGCAAGTTATAGCAAATTTCTGTATCCAATTAAGTACAAGGATGGGTTCTTGAAACAAAACTGGGCTGCGCCATGTGAAAAAAAACAATTCAAATTGTGTACGAATATAATAAGGTGGTTTTTGTACCTTCTGAAATTCACCGACTTTATAACTAGCACATTTATGTATCGTAATCATAAGTACAAGATGGTCTTTGAACAAAACTTGGGCTGCGCCCAAAGTGAAAAATTCTAATTAAATTGTGTACGGATAATAAAAGGTGGGTTTTTGCACACTTGAACATACCAACAGCCAATTACTAGCAAATTTCTATTATCGTAATATAAGTACAAGATGCATCTTTCGAACAAAATAGGCTGCGCCAAAGTGAAAAAAACCCTAATTAAATTTGTGTGCGGATAATAAAAAGGTGGGTTTTGCACCTAGATAAAATACAACAGCAATTACTAGAAAATTTCTATGTAATCGTAATATAAGTACAAGTTGGGTCTTATGAATCAAAACTGGGTGCGCCAAAGTGAAAAAAAAACCTAATTAAAAAATTGTGTAGGATCATAAACGGTGGGTTTGGCACCTTTAAAATACATACAGCAATTTCTAGAAAATTTTGTATCCTAATGTAGTACAAGTTGGGTCTATTGAATAAAATGGGCTGCGCCAAAGTGAAAAACCTTTTACCTGCCGTATTTTTCTCGGACTATAATGGCGCACCGGATTATAAGGCGCCATTATCATTGAGGCTCGTTAAGTCTTCTTGGTTCATATATAAGGCGCACGGATTTTAAGGCGGGCACATTAAATGAAACATAGCTACAGACAGAAGCCAAGCTTCATTCAACACTTTCACAATTAACTTCAACTTGTAAACTTGTAACAAAAGTCAATAATGTCATATTTTCGTGCCGTATCGCGAAATACGTGTCAACACTTAGCCCGTTCCACGGCTTTATTTGCCGACGGGATTGGCCGCGTATTCGCGCCGGATTTGGCTTCAATACGGCGCCACATTCCGTACGGTGTCATTACGGTAATCCACTGCTCTCATAGAGAACAGTGGATTCCGTCGCTCCTCCCCGCTCGGCAAATCCGCCGCGGGGGAAGAAACTGCAATGCACATTATTTACGGCGCGGACGCGCCGTAGACAACGCATTGTCTATGGGGCCGGGAGCGGCGCCCCCGCCGCGCTCCGGCCCACCCCCGTCCCGCCCCTTATTCACGGCGGATTTGTGCGCTCAATACGGCGCACAAATCCGTCGGGAATAAGCCGTGTGAACACGGCCTAAGTGAAGCTTATTTGCAACTGATTTGCAACTGATTTCAGAACATATTTACATCGGAAATCCGACGTGAATCAGTTCTGAAATCAGCTGCGTGAACATAGCCTTAGTGACACTTATTTGCAACTGACTTGTAACTGATTTCGGAACGTATTTACTATTGTAAATCAGTTGCAAATCAGTTGCAAATCAGTTACAAATCAGTGTCACTAAACTAGCTGTACCTAATACGTTCTGAACAAAGCCTAAAATCCCAAGTGAAGAATTGATTTATATATAAGGCGCATCGGACTATAAGGCGCACTTTCGATTTCTGCGAAAATCATAGGCTTTTATGTGCGCCTTATAGTCCGAAAAATACGGTAATTAAATTGTGTACAAATAATAAAAGGTGGGTTTTGCACCTATGAAATACAACAGCAATTACTAGCAAATTTCTGTATCATAATATAAGTACAAGATGGGTCTTTGAACAAAACTGGGCTGCGCCAAAGTGAAGAAAACCTAATTAAATTGTGTATGGATAATAAAAGGTGGGTTTTGCACCTATAAAATACAACAGCAATTACTAGAAAATTTCTGTATCCAAAAGTAATTTACAAGGGGGTTTTTTTGAAAAAATTTGGGGGCTGTCCCAAATTTGAAAAAAACCCAAATTTTAAAAATTGTGTACGGAAAAATAAAAGGTGGGTTTTGCCCCCTACAAAAACAACAGCAATTACAAAGAAAATTTCTGTAAGTAATTTTAAGTAAAACAGGGGGTCTTTGAAAAAAAACCCCGGGCTGTGCCAAAGTGAAAAAAACCCAAATTTTAAATTTTTTTAGGGAAAAAAAAAGGTGGGTTTTTTTCCCAATGAAATACCCCTTTTGCAGTGACAAAGAAAAGTTTGTACCCTAATGAAAGTACAAGTTGGGCTTTGAACAAAACTGGGTGCCCAAAAGTAAAAAACCCCCAAATTTAAAATTTGGTGTAGGTAAAAAAAAGGGGGGGTTTTGCACCAAAAAAAATACAAACGCAATTATAGCAAATTTCTGTATCGAAAATATAAAGTAAAAAGATGGGCCTTTTGAAAAAAAACGGAAACTGCGCCAAATTTAAAAAAAAAACCAAAATTAAAAATTGTGGGGCGGATTTTAAAAGGGGTTTTTGCCCTAGGGAAATAAAACAGCTTTACTAAAAAAATTTTCCCTGTTTTCGTAATATAAGTACAAAAATGGGTCTTTT
>JAODAL010081446.1:0-11903 GCA_025379985.1 Phyllomedusa bahiana | reverse complement strand
CATTGTGCCCTGTCTGCCTCTAGCTGCCGCGTGACCTCCAATGTATCTTTGTGCCACTTGTGGCCTAATTTTTTTTCCCGCCTCCATAAGTCATTGTCCCAATCCCTGACCCTATGCTGCCCCCGGGGACCCCACACTGTTGTTTGTGCACTCTGGGGCCCTAATACGTTTTCCCACCCCCGAATGCCTTGTGCCACTGTCTGACTCTACTGCTGCCCCCCGTGACCTCCCACTGTGTGATTGTGCCACTTTTGGGGCCCTAATCTTTTTTTGCCGCCTCAGAATGTTTTGTGCCAGCCTGACGTCATGCTGCTGGTCTCCCATCGTCACCCCCACACTCTGTCACTAATGTTGCCACTGAGCTCTCGCTTTTTTTTTTCCCAGCTTTCGCTAGCATCTTTATCAGGTACTTTCCCCGCTTGAGTTTTTTGGTCATTTTGCCCTCTTAGTGCCCAGGGAATTTTAAGTGAAGCGATTCTAAGAGCGGGGGGCAGTCTGTGCGTGTCATACTAAAACCAAACTTTATAAAGCCCAAAACCAAGTCCTCGCTTTTTTTAAGGGCATGGCAAAACGTTTACAGCACCCTGCGGTCGGGGGGAGCCTGGAAATTGTTTTTTTAACGTGATTCGTCCCCGAAGTAATTCGGGCCCAAAAACGAATTTTGTCGGAAAATTTCGGCGAATTGAGAACAAATTTTTGAGAAAAAATTTTTCGGGCCATTCTAAAGATTGATCTTATCCCACCCCTAATGGTCCCAATAAAAACTTCAACTCACCCCGCAAAAAACAAGCCCATTCAAGCTCTGCCACAGCAAAAAAAAAAAAGTTATGGCTGTCGAATAGGAAAACATAAAAACGCATTTTTTTATAGACGTATTTCTACTGTATAAAAAAAAATAAAACAGAAAAAATATTAAAATTTATTTTCTTGTTTTTGACCGGGACCCTAGAAAGTTATCACCTTTTTACACTGCCGGCGAATGCCGTAAAATTGAAAAATCAAAAAAAACAAAGAAAACCCCCAACGCGTTTTCCCCTCATTTTCATTTGCCCAATGTAAAAAAAAAATGGAAAAAACGTGCATCCAAAAAGCACAGTACCCCTGATGAGATCCCTGATGGGTGTTGATCCAAAAAAGGGGGCTTTGGAAGGTTTCGCCCTGTTCTGCTACTTTGGGGGCTTTGCAAATGCGACATGGCCCCCCCAAATCTGCGTTCCAAAAACCCAAAAGCGCTCCCTCCCTTATACGCCTGCCATGCGCCAAACAGCAGTTTTACACCCACATGTAGGGTATTGCCGAACTTTGATTAAATTTCTTAACAAATTTTTTAGGGTTCTTTTTTCCAGGATTTTTCCATTGTATATATGAAACATTTTAAGCTAAAATTGCAGATTATTGAAAATTTTTTTTTTTTTTAATTTTCACAGCCTTATGCTAAAAAAAAAAAAATTGTGAATCACCTGTGGGGTCTATATACTCAATGCACCCCTGGATATATTCATTAAGGGGTGTAGTTTCCAATATGCAGTCTATTTAGGGGTGTTTATTAAGTTTTAGCACCTTAGGGTGTCCCCAAACCTGAAATGGCGAATAAATAAAATCGTATTGAAAATGAGACCCCAGAGTATAGTAGGTGCTCCTCCTATTCTGGGGCTTATGGGTGAGCCAAATAATGCACTAGGGCCACATATGGGATATCTCTAAAAACGGCAGACCTGGGGGAATTGATATTAAGTTGCATTTACCTAGTCACATTTACCGTATTCCAGTGAATAATGGATAAATATTGAAAATCTGCAAAAAAAGTGAAATTTTGAAATTTCACCTCCACTTTGCTTTCATTCTGTGAAATATCTGAAGGGTTATCAAACTCCTAAATAGTGTTGTAAATACGTTAAGGGGTCTAGTTTCTCAGATGGTGTTACTTATGGGGTATCTAACATGCAGGCCCCTAAAAGCGACGTCAGAACTGGAGTGGTCCCTAAAAAAATTTATATTGCAAATTTTCTTGAAAATGTGAGAAATTACTACTAAATTTCTAAGACCTCTAATGTCGTATAAAAATAAAAAGACATTTAAAAAATGATGCCAACCTATAGTGGACATATGGTAGATGCTAGTTATAAACTATTTTGT
The DNA here is from genome assembly GCA_025379985.1 of Phyllomedusa bahiana. NCBI lineage: Eukaryota > Metazoa > Chordata > Amphibia > Anura > Hylidae > Phyllomedusa > Phyllomedusa bahiana. The sequence continues at coordinate 9,767 of JAODAL010081446.1, read as the reverse complement.
GGTGAATAATTATCTGTCTTGCATGCAGAAATTAGCAACTTTCAAAATCGCTAATTTTTCCAAATATTAATGAAATTTTGATATTTTTCACAAACAAATAAGGATTGTATGGATAAAAGCTTCTTACTAACTTAAAGCACAATGTGTCACGAGAAAACAACCTCTGAATCACATGAATAGGTAAAAGTGTCAAAAAGTTATTCTCACATAAATTGACACATGTCAGATTTCAAAAATAGGGCTGTATCAGGAAGGTCAAAACAGGCTGGGTCCTTAAGGGGTTAATAGTGGCTGAGAAGTCATATTTATAATTTTTTGGGGTCATGTTGCTGTGAGATACAGCTATAATTATGGTCCTTTGGAATAGAAATGTGGCTTCTAAGTGGCATTTCTCCCTCACAATTTTTAACAGTGGCTGAGAAGTCATATTTATAATTTTTTTGGGGTCATGTTGCTGTGAGATACAGCTATAATCATGGTCCTTTGGAACAGAAATGTGGCTTCTACGTGGCATTTCTCCATCACAATTTTTAATAGTGGCTGAGAAGTCATATTTATAGTTTTTTTGGGGTCATATTGCTGTGAGATACAGCTATAATCATGGTCCTTTGGAATAGAAATGTGGCTTCTAAGTGGCATTTCTCCATCACAATTTTTAATAGTGGCTGAGAAGTCATATTTATAATTTTTTGGGGTCATGTTGCTGTGAGATACAGCTATAATCATGGTCCTTTGGAACAGAAATGTGGCTTTTAAGTGGCATTTTTCCCTCACAATTTTTAACAGTGGCTGAGAAGTCATTTTTAATATTTTTTTGGGGTCATGTTGCTGTGAGATACAGCAATAATCATGGTCCTTTGGAACAGAAATGTCGCTTTTGAGTGGCATTTCTCCCTCAATTTTTAACGTGGGCTGAGAAGTCATTTTTATATTTGTTGGGTCATGTGCTTTGAAATGCAAACAATACTTACAGTCTCTATTATAAAAAAAAATAGTTTCTAACAGGACATTTGTTCTTCACCCATTGTCTAAGTGGCTCAAGGGTCATGTTTTGAATTTTTTGGGAGCATTGTGCAGTGACATGCAGCTATACTAAAGGACAGTATTATAAAAAATTTTGTTTCTAAAGGAACATTTGTTCTTACAATTTGGGGGTTTTCAAAAGTGGCTCATGGGTCATGTTTTGAATTTTTTGGGGGATATTTTGCTGTGAATGGCAGACTAGACTACAGGTCCTATTGTAAAAAATGTGGTTCTAACAGTACATTTGTTCTTCACATTGTCAAGAGTGGTCAAGGGTGTGGGTGCTGTCAGAAACAGAATAGGTAGGACCTGTTAATGGGACACCATTATTGCAAAGACTTGTCATTGCAAGATCTTTAACATAGCTTAAACAAATCCCTGTATTAAGACAATTTATACAATTAAAAAAAGAGAAAACAAAGACATGGTGGATTCCATCCTATTTTAAAAATGTGTTTTTCTAGTATGTAAAACTACTAGAAAACTTGCATGTACAATATAGCTGTTTAAAAAATTCCTCTGAATTGTACAAGGGAGGTACAGGAAGACTTGACCAGATGTAGGTTCTTCAGAGGACATGAGTATGGAGCAACTGACAGAGAAAACGAACAGAGACAATTTCCTCAGCATGTTGAGTAAAATAAGAAAAAGAATGCCAAGAAAAAGGGCACTGGGTGGAAACAGGCGGAACAGTTAACCACCAGTATTTCCAAGTGAAGCTCAATTGGTTCCGCTTCATACGGAGGGGAAGCGCTACCCAGGTCTGATCGGTGTACTGAGTAAGGCAGGAGGTCTTCCTCACACTTAGCTTCCTCACTCTGCTTCAGCACGACATGTTTTCGTTGCTAGCCTCATAAGGGATTTTTACCGTGTTAATAATGACAGTTGCTTGCCTGGCTCTCACCGCACCACTGTAAGTCTGGCTCTGCAGTGGACCTCCGTGTTAATAGATGACAGACGCTAGCCTGGTCTCTCACCGCACCCACTGTAAGTCGGGCCTGGGCAGCTGGACACTCCGTGTAACAGATGGCTGACGGCAGGCACTGACTCTATACACATTAAGGGCAATCAGGAGAGATTCAAATTTCTCTAAAATATCAGATTTGAAAAGGTGATTTCTGTTGAGGTTAAGTAGTATCAAAAGGGCTCGAGGGCTGGGACGGAATTGCACAATTTGAGGCTTAATATTTTCTGTGGCTGGAGTCTCACTATGGGTGCATCATTTGATCTTCAGGGTGTCTGTCCCTAATCACTGAAGAAGATTTGGAGGAAAAATGAAAACCATTGAATTTGATTGGCTGAAATCACTCTCAGAGCCCAGGGAGGGCCATATGTTTCTCAACTAAGAAGTGTTTTGGGGATTGATTAGGGTCTTTTTATTACTTATGGGGTCGTGTGGACGAATTAACACATCTACACGTGTATAATATTACCTTTAAAATACTGCAGGGGGGGTGTAAGTTGTATGTTATCCACATTTGAAAAAAAGCAAAATGACTTATTAATGTAAAACTATAATTAAACTTCCCTAAAATAATTCTGTAAACAAAATGTCAGTTACAAAAAAATATCTAAATGATAGTCACTGTACAATAATAGCAAGTGCCACTTTTATGATCTGAGGTCAAAAGGTTTAGGGGCATTCTGCGGATACTGGACAGATTAGTCTATGTCCAGTGAAACTAAAATGGTGGTTGAAAGACTCCTTTTTAAATGTGGGGGTCATGCAGGTTTGGGGCTCATGCTGTGGCCCAGGACAGGTATAGTCAATGTCAGTTAAACAAAAATGGTGGTGATAGGGACTCCTTTTTCAGGAACTTTTTATATCTGGGGGTATGCAGGTTTAGGGATCATGCTGTGCTCAGGACAGGGATAGTCTATGTCCAGTGGAACTAAAATGGTGGTTGAAAGACTCCTTTTGCGCCACTTTTTAAATGTGGGTCATGCAGGTTTGGGCTCCTGTATGGGCCCAGGACAGGTATTGTCAATGTCCAGTGAAACTAAAATGGTGGTTTGAAAGACTCCTTTTTCCGGCACTTTTTAATCTGTGGGTCAGACAGGTTTAATGGTCATTCTGCGGTACAGACAGGTATAGTCAGATGTCCAGTGAAACTAAAAATGCTGGTTGGAGACTCCTATTTTCGGCACTTTTTAATCTGTGGGTCAGGGACAGGTTTGGGGCTCATGCTGTGGCCATGACTGTATAGTCAATGTCAATGAACTAAAATGAGTGGTTCAAAAGACTCCTTTTCCCAGACACTTTTTTATTCTGTGGGTCAGGACAGTTTAACTGGTCATTTGCGGATACAGGGAAGATATAGTCAATGTCAGTTCAACTAAAATGGTGGTTGAAGGACTCCTTTTTCCCGCACTTTTCAATCTGGGGGTCATGCAGGTTTGGGGCTCATGCTGCGTTCCCAGGGACCAGGGATATTCATATGTCAGGTACAAGTAAAATAATGGTTCAAATACATACTGACTTCTGGCACTTTTTAATTTGTGGGTGATGCAGGTTTAGGTCATGCTGTGTACAAGACAGGGATAGTGAATTGTCTGTGAGTTTTTTTCTGTGCTTTATAACTAAGTGTGTTGCTAAGATGTAGCACGTATCCATTGGACTGTTGTGGAATGTTAAATTCCAGCTTCTTCCAGCCTGTTGTTGGTGTAAAGAATGAAGGTGTTGTTGCTCTCCATAGACTTTAATGGTGATCGGGCGATAATCTATTATCGATATCGGAATTCGGTCTTGATTAATTGCGTTATCGACTATCGACCCGATGACGATAGTCAACGTAATCGCTCATCACTATTCCAGAAGACAGCAGAGGGTACAGCAGAGTACTGCAATACTGTTGGACCCCCAGATATAAAGAATATTCTAGAACCGTGCCAGTGACTTCATTCCTTATACATAAACTATGAATTTGAAAGAAAGCTCTCACTTTCTCCAATAAACACTGTTATCACAATAGCCTTTTAATTTGCTTGTATTCAGTCTAACTCAAAATACAGTGGCTAAGTATCTCTCAGTCCGTCTTTAAAGGTTTCACTTAGAAATTCTTAAATTTGCAGCTGCTCAATCAGAAATACATGCTCATGACCACTGAAGCAGAATAAGTCAATGGACAGCTTTAATTGACACTCCCAGCTTTTGTAGTTTTAATGTGTTCAGAACTGCACAGATCACCGGTCATAGCCTGAAATTAAAGATGTAGCAGGGATTTTAAGTTCCCGTTTAGCAATTCATTAAAATTCCTAGTTCTATGTACATTGTCATCTTTTTTTCTCTGCTTATCTGCACTACACCCCCTATTTCAAGCACATGCCTTTCATGAATGATTCTTCCCTGTGTTGTTCCCATTGACTCCCTATTTATATCGTTATCTGTGACCATAACATCTGCTAGGAGAACAGATACAGGAAGTGATGTCATTTGATTAATACAGTAGATGCAGAGGAGGACACCATTTCAAATTTGTGGGGCATTGCACTGAAAATGGCATGGTTACATAGTAAGGCTGAAAAACAGTCTTGCAGTGTGGAATCTGTCCAGTTGTTCCAATAGTCTTCTAGCTTGTCCAGATGATCTTTAGCAAAACTGTAGACAGTAGTAATGGTCTTTTCGGAGAGCAACATCTTTCTCCTTGCAATCCTGCCATCATTGCACACCATTGTTCATCAATGTCCTCCTGATAGTGGTCTAATAAACATTATCTAATGCAAGAGTAGCCTTCAGTTGCTTAGAGTTTTCCTTGGATTCCTTTGGTCGATCATTCCTGGAAAGGGTGATAATGGTCTTTAATTTCTTCCTCTTGAGTGTGGATTGCTGCTATCCAAACTCTTTAGACAGGGTTAATGCTGTGCATTTCTGCAAAGAAACACAGCAAAAAACGCGCAAGTAAAATGCATAAAAAATGCACCAAAAACACTGAGTTTGAAAGAACCCTTTGGACAATGAACCTGAGCAAGTTTGTTAATTGGGTGACAACGGCTTTCAAAAAATGACGTAGCAAATTTCAAGAGCCAAAAATGTTCTGTGTGAAAGCACCCTAAAGGCAGAGAATTCACGTTGTTCCCGATTGGCATAGAAGATATTCCATTGACTAACTGAACCTTACTTTCTCATGCAGTGCATGCTTCCAAACTAGCAATAGCCCAACAATGGAAAACCTCATCTGTCCCAACTCTGACCAAGTCTAGCAATATTGTCTCCACTAAGTGCCTATTTGGTTGCAGATGTTCCCAGGCTAAAAGGGAATGTGTCATCAAAAATGACTTATTGTTTAACTCACATTTTTATGTTAAACACATTTTTTAGGAATTTTTTGTTGTTTTTTTTTAATTTTCCATATCACTTTCAGTATTTTTTTTAATAATTCCTAAGACCTGCAGTTTTCACTTTGGCCACTAAGCCTAATAATCGTCTGACACTTCCTGTTCTGTTTAGAGAGCTTTTCAGCAGTGTGCACATTATCAGTAAAAGCAGGGTCAAACTGAAAGGAGACACTAATGTGTACAGATAACACAGGATCCACCAGTCACAAGAGGAGATGTCACTGCTCTCCCTCTCCTCTCCCTTCACAGTGAAAACTCTCCCATACAAGTCTATGGGAAAGAATCTGTCTTAAGAATCCTATGTGCATGAAGCTGCTGTAAAGTATCTCTCTGATTGCTTTTTAAAGCAGTGCAAGCAAGAATGTTTTCCCCACAATCATATAATGACGGCCGAATTGAGAAATCTACAATCTGGAAATAAAAATGACTGAGAGGCAAAGAATATGGATCAGGGTCTTGATTTAATAAGTAAAAAAAAAAATTGGCGACAGATTCCCTTTAAAGTGATGGCTCTTTCTCACACAATTGAAACATAAGAGAAAATTATTCCCAGTATAGCTATACTCTACTTACAGCAACCTTATCTCTCCTTCCTCCTATACTTTTTTCTCTCCCCGCCCCACCTTTGTTCATTTCCTGAATATACAACATCGGTCTTATAGGTTACCTAGTGATTCACTTAGATTGTTATTACATGATCCATGTTTACCAAATGTTCTACTAATAAGTCTGTAATTTGCTATGTACTTGACCGATTATTTGTTCTGTACTCATGATTCTTACATTTAATGATTTTTGGCTATTTCCTTTGTGTTCATGATTTCTACTTCTGAGGAATTTGCTTATCTGCTTTGTGTTCATAACATTTATGCAATAAAAACAAATGTTTCAAAACTTTTGAACTACAAATGATTACTAAACCCTTTTTGACAGCCGGCCATACTTTTTTGATTGTTTGTTTTTTTCCTCCACAGAGCCATAACTTTTTTATTTTTCCATCTACATAGACATTTGAGGGTATTTTTTTTTTTGCAGGAAAAGATGCACATGTTCATGGTGCCATTGACAGTACCATAGAATGTACTGGAAAACCACAAAAAATTCTAAGTGGGGTGAAATGGGAAAAAATTTACCTCAACCATAGTTGCGAGGGTTAACTACATAGTACAGTTTAAAAAAAGACATATGTCCATCAAGTTCAACCAAGGGTGGAGAAAATGTGGGTAAAGGGAGGGAGATAAGAAGTTTGAGCCTAGCTTCCCTACTGATGACGGCTTTGAAACCCATAAGGCAAGAACCAGTCTGCACTAAGGAAGACTTAATTTCTGATCTCAGAGTTGCCATCAGACTGGATCTAGAATTTTATACAACTACATACGAATTAATATTTTTTTGTTTCAGGTAGATATTTAAGCCTTTCTTAAAACTCTACTGTATCTGCTGTGACCATCTCCTCAGGCAGCTATTCAACAGATTTACAGTTCTCATAGTGAAGAAGACTTGTCCCCTCTGGAGATTGAATCCTTTTTTCTACAGACGAAGGGAATGTCCTCATGTCTTTTAAGTAGGTTTTACATAAAATAGCTTTTCACCATACTTTTTGTAGGGATCATTTATATACTTATATAGATTAATCATGTCTCCCCGGAGCCATCTTTTCATAAGTTAAATTCTACTTACCTCTCCTCATAACTAAGATGCTCAATTCCCCTTATTATCTTGCTTTCAGTAATCTATGATCTACAAGAATGCCCAGATCTTTCTCAACAAGCAATTCTCCATGTTTTTCACCCCCTAGGACATAGGATGTCTGCACATTATTATCACCCAGATGCAGAACCTTACATTTACCCACATTGAACCTCATTTGCCAAGTGAATGCCCAAACACTGTGGGTGACATGTCAGAAAAGAGGCACTTCCATTGCAGTTGTAAGGCGCATTAAATGAGTCTATAATTCGCCTAAATTAATAAACCTGTCAAAAAGCTGGTGTGTGATATGCCTTGTATAGCATATTTAATGCACCTAATTTAGGCGTATACCAAAAAAAGGCGCATAACATATCATTGCCAGCATATTTGATGCGCCTACTTTAGGCGCATTCAAAAGTGTCATGCCTGGCATAAAATTCCCATAGTTTTGGTGTATGACAGTTCATTTACATAGAGAATATAGCGTCAACAGTATTTTGGTGCAAAATGCACCAAAAATGTTGCAGCCCAAATGGGACATGTCCCCCTGTATGTCGAAGTCTGCTTGCACTATATGAACATCTTTCATAAATTGCACTACACTACATATTGCAAAAATAGAAACATTGCTATTTATCCCCTCCACTATATCATTAAAGGGGTTGTCTCACTACAAGGATTGTTTGTTATGTTAAAGATCTTGCAAAAACAAGTCAATTTGCAATATATGTCGATTAAGAGTGTTCTACCTATCCTGAGATATCCCCTCTTGTATGGGCTGCATCAGCTCCTCAGGTCGCTATAGCTACAGACCTGTTTGATCTATCCTGATAGGCTACAGACCTGGCTTCTACTGCAGCCTAGTAGAAGCCAGTAAACACGCCCCTGAATTCAAAATGAAACCAAGAAAGCAGGACTGAGGTAAGATGAATCAATGTAGTGAGATAACCCCTTTAATAAATACATTGAATAAAAGAGAACCCAATACTGAGACCTGGGGCACACCACTCTTAATCAGGGACCAGTCAGAGTAGGAGTCATTTACCATCATTCTCTGTGTACGATCCGATAGCCAGTTTTTAATCCAATTACACACTGTTAATTCTAACCCAATGGATTTTAAGTTACCCACTAAACGCTTATAAGGGACAGTGTCAAACAGCTTTGTAAAGTGTAAAACACTATATGCACAGTCGCCCTGCAATCCAGACTTCTTATCTGTATTCTTCAGGTTGGTATGATTCTTATGATACCAAATCAGTAGGGTTTTCTTTATGTTTTAGTACTTTAAACCTCTTAACAACACTGGACGTAAGCCTACGTCCCAGTGTCAATAAGGGGCTTTGAAGTGGGATTGTGTAACGGATGTGGTAGTGGATCCTCTGGACCACCACAAGCGATGGTATAAGCCACGCCAGGGAGCGGAGTCTAAGTAGATACGGTTTTCACCAGAGCCCGCCCCAAAGCGGGATGGACTTGCTGCGGTGGTTTGATAACAGGTCGCTACTCCTGACGTGACTTGCTTGCGGTGGCAGCCGAGGTGTGGCACGGCACAGAATCGTGAAGCAGGCTTGTAGTCGGGGCAGGCAGAAGGTCAGGACAGGTGGCAATGGTTCATAGTCGGGGACAGGCAGAAGGTCAAGACAGGCGGCAATGGTTCGTGGTCAAGGGACGGAGGCAGAAGGTACAGTACACAGTAGGCAAACTAGATACACAGGAACGCTTCCTCTCAGGCACAGGGCCTATCGTTTCCCGGAAAGGCAAAAGGAAAGGGGGGGCGGACTTAATAGGGCACCCCGGTGAAACCAATCACCGACACGCTGTCCCTTTAAATCGAGCTGCAGCGCTGCGTGCGCCCGCTAGGAGGCAAGCGCGTGACCGGCCGGCAGCAGAGAGACACGACCAAAGCACAGCAGGAGCGCGGCGAGGTAAGTGAAGGGAGCTGCGAGCACGCCCGCAGCCCGAGGGTTGGACGCGGCGCGCCGCAGTGGGGACGCAGCTGGGTGCAGGTGTCTGCGCCTCCGGTCTGACAAAGCGGGGCGATCCCACTAACAGCTGGAAGACGTCGCTGTAAATTTCAGCTGCACCCGTTGGGAACAGGTGGAAAAGGGAGCCGGCTCCATTCCATGCTGTTTAACCCTTTAGATTCTGTGGTGATCATGGCTGCAGCATCGAAATGCATGAGAAACGATGGCGCGCACCGTTCCTCACTCTTATCGGGGGCCCCCACGCCGAGATCTTCGGACCCCGATTGGCTTACCTGGTGGCTGGAAGCCTTGTGAAGGCTTCCATCACTGCCATGTTTTTCGTTCTACTGCCCCAGGGGAAAAATAGTGAAACCCCACCTTGTAACCCCATTGCATTGTTTAAGGCTGTATAAACAATTGCTCCCCTAGGTGGGAAACCACCCGGGGGGCCAATGTTAAAGTTAAAAATAAAAAAAATATTATAAAATTTGTAAATATATTTATATAAAAAATTTTTAAAAATATATATATATTATATATAAAATTTTTATATATATATGCTTGGGTCATTGTCCATTTGGTGGGAAGACCATTTCCCCCCAAACTTTAACTTCCCGATGATTTTGAGATGTTGCTTTTTTATTGCGACATATCTTTTTTTCCCCCAGATGCCATCTATTTTGGGGAAAAACCAGTCCTTCCTACACAAAGAATCCCTAACAGCTGCTGCCCCCCCTGTGTTTCACAGTT